>JANHGN010023510.1:137979-174271 GCA_024605025.1 Megaceryle maxima
ACTAGGTGGCGCTCATGCACTGCAACAGCGATTGTGTTGCTAGCTCCTCTCAATTTGGCTGGATAGCATGTAAGTTCCCAATATAAAAATAGCCTTTATGGTATCTTTAAAAAACTTTTAGGCATATCAGCTATAGGCTGTGAACAGTCTAGATTGCCAGCTATTCTTCTTTTCATATAAAAAAAATTGTATATAGACATTTGCAGACTTTTTTGAATGAAAGAATTTGTAACCATAAAAATCCACATATTCCAGATGCGCATTTTAATGCTCCCAGGGCTTAGTTTAAATTGTTTTTCAGATGTACACATAGCTTTGGCATTTTAAAATTTGAGGATATGTGAATAATTGTGTGCATAATTTTACATAAACAAACGTGCCTGCTGACTGAAAAGATAGCTTTCATTCCTGTTATTTGCATCTAATAAGAAAAATTATGAAGATATTGAATAATCATTATACATAGGACTTTAAGAGGAAGAAGTTCATGAAGGTATAAGATAGCTGGACTGCTTCACTGACCATTTTACATAGGTGAACCTTGGGAGACTCTTCCAGTTAGAGATTTTAAAATTACAGCCTTACACACCTTTGTTCTGAATTCTTTCAGATATTCTACAGATTTTTTGAATATGTTAAAGGAGATTTCTCCATTGAAAGTGTCAATGAATCAAGAGCTTGGAATCAGAAGAAGCAGGTGTAATAAGGGACAAGGTCAGTCTGGCCAACTTCAGAAGAATACTCACATCTTTTTGAAGAGACTGCACATACAATAATGCTACATCTGTACTAACACCAAGGTATTGGTGGATACCTTAAGTCAGATGTGAAGAGAAAATCCATTTAGATTAAGGATTTTCCTTCTTAGCATGCATCAAAGTATGCAGTGTCAGAAAATACTTCTGGCAATGGTAATGTGTGCATGTAGGACTGTTCTGAATGTGTTGCTGTTTCAATCTGTGAAAACAAAAAGGTTGAGAGTGTGATGCAAAAATGCCCCTCCAGGAACTGTCATGGATCCAGCTTTTCTACCTAGGCTGGTATGGAAACTATGGTAGCAGTACCTCCAAACTCAGGGACAAGAGCTGTCATATGAAGGCCTCAGTGATGAGGTCTTGCCCTCACAAGGACTTGAGAAAGGAAGTAAAGAGGGGCTCCTGGAGGAGTATGGGGAAGAAGGAAAAAGTAGCTAACAAACATGAACTGTAATAGCAAGAGATGCCAACAGTTGTTGTCTCCATACAGAGCATAATTCAGGAACATCATTACTTGTAGAAGCCTTCCAGGTTCAACTATATATGGATATATACAGATATATATATGGACATATATATATATATATATAGACCAAAGATGACCATCTTTAGCTAATAAGCAGCAGGTAGGGAACTGCCAGCTTTCAGCTCTCTATCCTTCTACCTTATTTATTTTTCCCACATGAAGGCAGCAACAGCAATAGCTCCCAGATCCCTTTCTCTTTTATACAGTGTTTCATCCATGACACTAAACAGCCTAGGTTCTATTCTGAAGTGATTAAGGTACTGAAATTTGGGAACCTTCAATCTAAATCACATGAGTTCTTTCGCTTCCTTCAGAAAGACATGTTTGACCTTGGAGGATATAACCATGTGTAGCTTGTCCCCGGACTGTGTTCACCTGAGGAATGTGGCCAATCTCTTTCCCAGTTGCTTACAAAGCCAATGTTTAGGTCTGCTCCCATCCAAATCACCCAGTCAGCATAGTCACTCTCTCTCTGCCTCCCTCTGCTTCCCATAGGTTTGCTTATGGCTTCTAGTATTTGTTATGACAGATTTAAGTCTTTGTTACAAAAGCAAACTATTAACTATTCCTAGGAGTTTTGTGAATGTGTAGACAAGACACTGACTAATATAGCAGGAGTGGTTCAGGATATTGTATTTTAGCTTTGTAGCTCAAGGGTGGCAAAAGTTCAGGAAGAAAAGAATTGTGGCATATGTTGAAAGTTTCCCAACATGGAGCATTATAGCATGATGTTACACTGGTGTGCACATGACATGTAGGAATGACATAACTGTGCATCTTATTTGTAAGTCAAAACTTACCCAAAATGTCATATAAACACAGATAAAAGTAAGTACACCTTGGCTGAGTTGTTATTTGACCGAGAAGGAAATCTCTAGAAAGTCTAATTTTGCTCATTGTCTTGAAAACTCCCAAATTTGGGCTGCTATTTCTAAAGGAAGCCTAAGAAATCTTCTAAGCATGTCCTCTTTCTTCAAGTAAAAGGTAAAGGCTTGGACACATGAAATGAGAAATAGAGACTTCAAGCACATGTATCTGTTAAACAGGGACTAGTCACCCCAGGAGCACAGGATTAACAAAGTTTGATAAGACTCTGATTTTTATCAGTATTACTTTAGGCCCATTTTGTCTGACATGGGCATTGAATTATTGGTATTCTGCTACTAAAGGACACTTGAATTATGTAAACAAATCTTCCAGTTATTAAATAATTCACTATCAAACACAATGAATTCAGCTATGCTGATAATTAAATTATACTGAGAAATACCCAGGCAAACAATGTTTGCTATACATATGTGAGCATCATTTTCCAGAAAACTTTTGTATGTAGAGTACTATTTGCGGAATCTATTTGTAGGAGATGTTTGTTGAGAAGGAACTCTATGCATATGTATATATATACGAGGGTGATGGAGCACTGGAACAGGCTGCCCAGAGAGGTTGTGGAGCCTCCTTCTCTGGAGACTTTCAAAACCTGACTGGATGCCATCCTGTGTGACCTGCCCTAGGTGATCCTGCTCTGGTAGGGGGGTTGGACTCCATGATCTCCAGAGGTCCCTTTCAACCCCTACCATTCTATGATTCTACAGTTCTATGTACATACACATATATGCAAATATATGAGAGAGACAGTGAATGTGAATGTTACGGTACTTTGGGCCTGCCATTCTCAAACACTGAACAGTATGTATACAAGTAAGACATTCTGGTTGCCCTTGTGCTACCCAGTGCCAGGAGACAGCTATGATCAACTGTTATTGCTCCAACTTATGCTTTATCCATTGCTTATGCCAGACTCACACATGCATACCATACAGCAGCCCTACACATTGCTACAGATGCTTACCTCAGCTCCACAGTCAACATCTGCAGGGGCAAGACCACAGAAAGAGGTTGTAAGGTCCTCATTATCAATGAACACAACACAAATGGTGAAAGTAACCTTTTATTTGCATGTGATATAGAGACATACACACTGCAAACACATGCCACACATCATAAAAGGACAGGATACTTGGGAGATCGCAGCAAAGAAACACTAGCATCTGCTTCTAATAACCAGCGTAAATAGTACATGCTCTGAGTTTCTCATGGTGTTTCTGAACAGAATTCCAGAAGAGCTGCACACACAGCACAACCAGGCTCATTAACACCACTCACCATCCATACAACGTCACCAACAGAAATCCTGCCTGGCTCTGCTCATAGGGCAGAGCTGGTGGGGACAGCTTTTCACCCTGCTTCAGCTTGCACACTGCTGTACTGCCCATCGCTGCTGCAAGAGAAGTGGTGTGCCAGTGGTCACACTCACTCAGGGTTGTAGAAAGCCCATGCCAAAAGAGGTGGAGGGGTACTTTGGAGGAAGGATGGAGCTTTTTGGCTCCAGAGGTCCCACAGGTACGAGCCACTGCTGCTCACAGTCTGCAACATACAACCTGGCACAGAAATGCCAGATTCCTGGAATTACTATGTTAAATGCAAAATGAAAAATGCTCGGAGCATTGCTGTCCAGGCAACACTCACAAGCTAAATCTTCTGTAGATTAGGACGCGTTCTGGAAAAATGAGAAAGAATGCAGCCAGCTAAGTAAAGACAGGTGTGCGGCTCTGCTGCCTGGCATGTAAGAACAGAAACAATATGAAGGATGAGATGAAAGCCTTGTTGTGAGCACAGGTTGGCCTGTGGCAACACTGTTGTGACTGTATGTACACAGTGCCATACAGCAAAACACAGACCAAACATCCCCAGCACACACCACAGGCAGTTATCAAACTAGCTGGAAATTCATGTATCAACACCAGGTCCCTTGCAGTCACCTCTGGTTTCTAGCTCAGCCCCTCCATCATAAAGCGATTATTTTAAATCTCTTAAACATATAATTTCTCTTTGTTAAATAGTCTGGGGTTGTTTCAGTTTTTTATTTGGTTTCTGGGTAAAAAAAGTCTTGAAACGTTCATCATGTAGAGCTTTTGGCCAAAATCATCACACCTAGGACTAAGTATATTCCTAAGTGGAACCCATTTTCAGCATATCAAGACATCCTTTGAGCTACATCTGTTAGTGATATGGCAATGTTTTCTTGCTCCTGTCACATCCAAGAGACCTGTAAAGAAGGAAGAATGCTCTATGGTCTTTGTTGTGTCGGGCCATGTTTTTCTGCTAGTGGCAATATTTACAGCATGTCCTGGGCTGGACTGCCCACCAGCAATGCTCACAAGTGGCAACCCACCAACTATTAAGCACTCTGAATCTCTTTGCCATGCAGCCTGTTTTTAATGGGTGGGATAGTGTTTACTGATGTATTTACTTCATGAAACATTCAATTAGACAGATTCATCATCAGCGTACTTGCTTGTACTGCCTTTGTGTTGGGTGCTTCATCAAGCTTTTCCTCATGTGCACAGTTTGCCATCTGCTTGTAGGTTGTTCAGAGACTGTGTGAAGACTCTCTCTCTGAGAAAATGTGTGCTGGTCCATTGAAGTATTTGCTAGTGATGCAATGGCAGCTGTTATCATCACGTCATATGTGTGCGGGTGGTTGCAATACATGGTATATAGGTTGTCAAAATTTGCCAGGAAGATGTGTTTTTGATTGTGGTATTGTGTGCATGTGTGGTACTGCTGGAGCAGCACGCATAGGACTTGGAATATTACATGAGTACTATGCGTGAGTGCTTTATAAACCGCATACCAGAGTGGTTACATGCTGCACTGGGTGACAGTAACACCATATTCACACAGCTTTTTCACATATCTCTTTATCAGCTGCCCATTTTCGAGTATTCCCTGGGGCCCTGGTTGTTCCCATGTGTGTGTTGGGCAGTGGTCTTCACTGAGAGAGCTCTCCCATTTGGAAATGAACTTTTCCTTGCCAGTGCTTTCCTGGTTCTGGGTGCCAACAGTTCAGGCTCTGTGGGACAATGGTTCATTTCCAATGTCTGTCAGGATGTTTGTGCTGTTTATGTGTAGCCCTTTGTCACCTGGTATTAATTGGATTGTGCCCTCTCTGCCTTTGAAGGCACAGAAGGCTTCGAACGCCTTTTTATTACACATGGTGCTGTGGCCTGTAATAGTAATCAACTGCATTTGGATACACCATGTTGTAAGTATGGGCTATGCAGCACCCCACCGCATCTTTGGAGATCAAATGCTCTCACTGTGGCTGAGGCCTTGCCTGAAGTTGTGACTTTCTTCTTTTGCTCAGAAAACCTGTCTGCTACACTTCTATGTTGAGATAGCATTAGCTAAACCTGAGGAAGCCTGTGACCACTGCAAATTTCATTTGTTTTCCTCCCCTCCTGATTATGCAGAAGTGTTGGCTGCTCTGATGTCCCAAATCATTGCTTTCCAAGCAGATAACTGTTTGGCATGGCACACACTGTTTATGCTGTATTGCCTGCTTTATTTCTTCTCATGTGTAAAGGCAAATATTTACCTCTAGTGGGTGTTGAAAATGAGTTTCATAATTCTGCTTCCACTTAAGCAGGCTGGGTGCTGTAGTCCATGGTCCATACTAGTACAGAATTTGTTGGCAAAGGTGCCCAGCACAGTGAGAAGGGTCCAGACAGCAATAATTAATTATTATGCTTTGTCCCTACTGTGGTGTTTTGCCAGGTGATGACTGAGCTGATAAAGGAATTTTGCATGTTGTTACAGTGCCTGGCATCTTGTCCTTGGCCTTCACATACTGTAACATGATCAGCAATATGACTTTTAGTTGCTCATTGAGATTGTTCTGCATTTTTGCCCTTTCCTCTCGTCTGGGTTGAGCAGCCTCCAATCACAGCAACCTGAGAATACCATGCTGGCAGGCACTGGCACTTGGAGTGACATCACTGCTGTCTGTTGGGGTACAGAAGCTTGGAGCTGATTAAGTTTTAACTTTTGAGTCTGGAGCTATCTGTGTGGGCTCACAGCTGGGGACTACAAAGTGCTATATGGAATTGGCACAGAGAAGAAACACACAGATTGCCTGCTGTCAAGACATCTGTGTCTTTTTATTTTGGGTACATTTAGCACTTATAGTGTTTCACATCTGTCACATATGTAGTATGGCACTGACAGTGGTTACCGTTATATTTACATTTTGCCTCAATCACATTTGTTGTTGTTGTTTACTCTGTCTGCAAAGCCACCTCCTTGGCCGCACACATTTCATTTGTTAGCATCAAGGATGCCTGGCACTGAATGTTACCAGAAGTGGACTTAGTGACACACACACGGCATTAACTAGTGTCAACTGTCCATCCTTTGTATTCTCTTTACAAATGCCACCTTGCAGTTCTGCCTGGACCTACAGCATATTGTCCTGCACAGCGTTTGTATGGCACAGGATAATTGAAGACCAGGACTGTAAGAGACCCCAAGTGGTCTGAAGACCAAATTAGAGGCTTAGTTTTCCCCCTGCATCCATGACATAAGCTAGTCTGGACAGACATTTGTCTAATCTAGTCTTTAAAAAGTCTAAGCTACTCTTTAAAGCTCTCAGTGACAGCAAATCCAAAATCCCCCTAGGCAATATTTTTCATTCTGTACATGAGAACATTTTCTGTAAACTTTGGCTGGAAATGTAACTTGTCCTTTGAGATGTAGCATCTGACTTCAGAGTCAGCTGCTGCTAAATCTGACAGAAAAGGAAATATAATGATCCATCTCTATCCTTCCTTCCCAAATGAATTTCTCCCTTATTTGCTGATTTTCCAGTCATTTTAAACTTCAGTCTGGAGTATTGCTTAGACATCACCAAAGGCCATAATTCCATGTTCCAGGTTCTAGAGACATGAAGTTTAACTGATATAGATGTGTTTGCCTTGTGGTCATTTGTGGCTTTGTTCCAGAATATGGTCAAGATTTTTATTCTGCTTGCAAATTCATGTACTTTATCCCTCCCTTTATACATGTCATAATCTCAGGTTTGCCCTGTCGTTGGGCATGGCATATGGTCCCTGTTCTGACCGCATTGCCTACAGACTGTGAATAAAATACTGCCTTTTTATACCATATTGCAGCTACTGTTGCTCCCCTGGTAGACTTTTATCTCTGGCTTTCTCTGATTGCAAGAACTATGGAGCTTCCTCATAGGATCAGAAGGAGAAAATGAGCTCATCCAGGAGAGCCATTGGATCTCCTCTTAAATCACCAGCACCGAGGCTGGATTATATGATGCTGCTCTGGCTGGGGGTTTCTACTGGAAGATCTCCAAGGTCCCTTCCAACCCCTGACATCCTGTGGATGGACTAGTAAGCAAAGATTAAAAGCTTCGTTGTTTGCTCTGAGGAGAGCAATGAATCTCTAATGGGAGTGGAAATTTGCCATTACTTTTGCTAGAGCTCTTGAGAAAATGAGAGGAACAAGAGGATGAGATTACTGGAGCCAAATCTGCCCTTGGAATATATCACTTCATAAGCTTTTTTTTTTGTGACAGAATCCTTTCATTATTATTTTTTAATTAAACCATCCTTAAAAATAATCCTTGCTTTTAAATCACAAGTCAAAAATGCAAATGTGATCCTTGGGAACTCAAAAGTCTCAGGCTACACAAATTTCTCTCATCCCTGCTATGGAAACAACAAAAGATGAATACACAAGGAATGTCTGTTAAGGATAAGTTTTAATGATCATCTGCAACTTGTTATTCCATAATACATGCCATTAATAAACTGAATTACCCCCAAAAGTCTGTCCTGCAAGAAGTGCTATATTTCCTGCATCTGCTGCATCTGTTTTATCACATCTCGGCATCCTTCTGAAAGCACTGTGTAACGTGTTACAAAACATGCCAGCAAAAAGCAATCACAATTCAGGTATATAATATCTGAGTTTTTCCTCCCTTTCCTTCACAGCCCTTTTATTTAGCTTTTTACTGCTTCTGTATATGAGGAATCCAACTTCCAACTGAGGCTTCCAACTGAGAAAAGCTCAGTCTACCTCCTTTCCTCTCTCTGACTGAGAACCTTTTTATCTATTGTGGGTTCAAAACATTAAACTTCATCCTAGTAAATGGTAGAATCACCAACAGATTCAAGCTGTCATGTGGATTACTTAGCTCCAAGAGTTCTGCTCCAAGGCCACTGAAGTTAATAGGATACTTTTCACTGCCCACAGTGAAAACTGGCCTGGGCTATAGTCATGTATAATGAGTGAGTGGGAGATGAAACAACCCTGTTACCTCCCATTCTCACATTTTTAGTGGACTATTTTCCCTATCCATGTGGCTGCAAGATTCTCATTCCGACCTGTTTTTATCCTGATTTGAGGGAAAACTGGTCTTCATAATGGTTTCATTGTGCCAAGGCATATATCCCTCTTCACAGAATTAAATTAACCTCTGTCCTGTTCAGCTATGCTTTTATCATCATTACTATTAAATTAGTTGTTTCTGAAGCAACTGCAGACAAGACACCAAGCCAGCCCCCCTGGCTCCATTCCATAGGGCGAGCTGCAGTGCACAGTTCCAGAGAATGTACTGGGAAAGGCGTCACTGCAGCTCGAAAAGCTCAGGCATGCCTTTCTTCTCTGACTCCTTGCAGCTGCACTTCACGCTGGTAAGCTTCTTTCTCAGCAAGGTGCTAGAGAGGAGGTCTGAACAGGTATAGTCTTATGATTATATGTGATAGAATCTGGAGGTCTCAGTTCCCTCCTTTGTCCCCTGTTTTGAGGTGTTTCTTCTGTTCCTCACATGCAAAACTGTTATAAAGTTTTCTGCCTCCTTCCCTTTTTAATTTCTTCAGTATGTTGTCTAACAGACATCACCATTCCAACTTCCAACACAAGCATAGCTTTCAATGTCACTTACCCTTTCCAAATTTTCTGTATTGCATTGGTAATTTTATGATATACTTAATAAATGGTATTTGTATGGTTTTCCTCTATGGAATTATTGTACCTTATATGTCACTGAATCACATAATCATGAACAGTTTGTTACAGATAATGTTCATTTTGTTTAGAAAAAATATATCAAAACAATGGCAATAGTGTTTCTATAGTGCCATAACTTCTTATCTTAGGCAAATCATAGTTTGGGCTTTCTTGGACTAAGGACAGTAAAACTCTCACTCTGTGTTTTAAAACTTTTTCTTAGACAACTAGCATTCTTACCAGCAAAAATCTGAGGGACTGAACTTCTATTGTAAAAGAGACATCATGGAAAGAAATATGCTTTATATGTGCAAAAAACCATGACAGAATCCTGTATGTGCAAAAACTAAATAAGGCTAAGAAATAATTGAAAATATATATGACAAATATATATGCATCTACGTGTATATAAAGCCAATCTCTTTCTCAAGGACAGGTAATCATTTCATGATGTGAACACTTGACTTTATTACAATAAGACATATGGTTTCATAAATTCAATACTTACTGTGGGGTATTTGTTCAAATTTTAATGCCACACAGTGTTCTAAACCTATTGTGATGAGAAATACCAGCTGATGATGAGAAGCAGAACTAGGAGTGCTAGATCACACCAAGCTTTGCAAGGATCCAGATAGGTGAAGCTGTCAAACAGTCACCAGTACGTCCCAGCAGACACTGTACTGTGGGAGCCTTTCGGCTGCTCTTCAGCTCTGGTGGCTTGGTACCAATTTACTGTGATGGAGCAGGCATTTGATGTGAAACCACTACATCTTTGCCTTACTGGTAAAACTAAAAAAAAAAAAAAATTAATATGTAGGCATTCCAAAAGTACACAGAATGAAATCCTGTACTTTCTGTGATCAGTGTGAATTTTGCTATTGGCTTCAAAAAGCCAGGGTTTCACCCAGAATGTTTTAGTCTCCTTATTTTGAAATAAAAGATACATTTTTAAACTTCATTTATAAAGAAGCCTACCTTGAAGCTTCTTTATATGTATAGTAGCTTTACTAATCACCTTTGCAAGATGCAAACCATCATAAATGAATTACTTCTTTTGTTATTCAGAGAGTAATAATGTAGTAGGTGATTGCATTTTTGACCAAAAGAAAGTAAAAATGGATTTGAGTTTCAAGTATTTTCTCAGGTTTTTATCTGAATTCTTGCTTATTGTTGACATTTGTCTGAGCTCTATGCTGGCATCAGTGTGATAATATAAAACACCCACAAAAGCTCTAACCAGAGCAGAGCTGCTGATACTTAGATATATATAAACTCAAACATACAGATCTAAACAACAAAGGAGCTCACCTGAGGCATGTCATTGCCCCGCCTTTCTGTAGTTCTAATATGTTACTTTTGAGCTATAAATGCCTATTTTCAGAGTCTTTGAATTAAGTTGGTAAAGCATGTATAAAGCTCAGTGCATTGATTCACAATAAATAGCAGGTTTAAAACTTAATCTCTAATTTTGCTTGTGGAAAAAATAACTAGGGTAAATTTTGAACTATACCATGAAGATGTAGTTTCCACTGGAATATATTTTTAGCAGGGAGCTATTGCTGACACCCTGGCTTGGGAATAGGGCTCCAGATAGGGTGGGGAGACTGCAAGAGACAGCCATGGGCTGGAAAAATATATGTGAGGGCTTTGGTCTGTGTGAGAGTTCATGATATCAGGCTCCAGTATTGACTACTTTTATATAATATTTATTTAGTGAATATGTTAGATGAGTCATAAGGTTTTTAACTAGACTTCACTAGAACTTTCCTTTTACAAACAATTGACTGTGACCTTGCCAACACTGATTCATGTGCTTTTCTTTGTGTGTGACAGTGAATGGGAGCACCCACAGTGTGAGAAATGAAGCATGTGTGTAAGTCTGTGCAGGATCAGGGCCACAGAGGTGGGCAATACTGATTTCATACTTTTGACCCTAGGCAAAAGTATTATTTTCTTTTTTTTTTTTTAATAGCTTGCATTTCTTTCTTAATCTGTAAAGCAGTCTTTGACTGGTGACAGCTGTGAGAATTCTGAAGTCTATCATGTATCATGGGGACCTTTTCTGATTTCTGTTGCCTTGTAATACACTTAGAGCAGCACATGGAGAGTGAACAGCCAGAATTTTCTGTTGGTGAAAAGAAACAGAGTCATCCAGAGGAGGGAGACCCAAGAGAGCCAACCTCAGAGTCAGAGGAGAGGTCTTTTAATTCCAGCAGTTCCTTCATGATTCTGTGAGCATTTTCCCCCACACAGGTTGTGGTTTTACCAGCTTTACATTGTTCCCCTGTAAAAATAGCAGGTCATGTGGTCTGTATTTCAACCTCAGCATTTGGGAAGCCCTGTGATAAAGTTAAAACTCACCTATTCTTCTAGGGATTGAGATATTTTCAAGTCCCCAGATATGTTTCTCAGGCACATGTCTGTGATTCCAATTTGTTTTTCATCACATAAGCATGAGTATAAAGAGTTAGTTAGATTAGGTGTATTTGATGTAACTTAGTCAATCCTTTTAGCTGGAAAGGGGAAGGCAGAGACTTCACTGAGGTTTTTAAGTTACTAGAAATGTGTCTTAGAAAGTGAAAACCAGACCCCACATTGATGAAATGATTTAAAATGATTTCATTGAAAAAGTATGCTCTACAAAATTAGCACTGTCTGCCTCCTATTCACAGACACACTTACATTCAAAGCAGATAGAGCATTATCCGTTTGGACGTGTTAGGATTCCCTTGACAGCAAGGAAAATGTTGTTGGAATCATAGACATATCCAAGTAGCTGGGCTGATCTATAAGGCTTCCTACTGAAACTGCTGGAGAAGGGTTTCCCAGATCAGCAAATGAAACCTGAGAGATACTAATTGCTCACCAGACTCCTGTGCCTGTTTTCTGGGACAATAGCTTAATACATTTCTTTATCAGCACAATGCCCTTGCTCTGACCTCCTTCTCACCTTGCAAACTATCTATGTATAATCACAACCTTAAGAGCCCCCCTGTTTTCTGGGTTGTTGAGGAAGGCTTGCACATGCTTTCTTATACTATCTTTCCAGACTATGTACCATTACTGCAGATGGAGCCCTCCACGGTAGTTGTAGGTGAGAATATGATTGACCCTAAAAGCCCTGTATCAGCCATGACTCCATGGAGTCTAAGTTCAAGAGAGAAATAATATGCAGGCCTCTTCAGCCAGGTCAACAGCAAAACGTTGTCACAGTTAATCCTTCCAACTGGAGGATGAGTCGTTTCAGATATCTCCTAGATATCTGCTCAGGATTGGTGTCACTTGTCCAACTGTAGACATCTCTAGCTGCCTAAATCAGTGGTGATTATGCAGACTGCCTTTATAGTGCCACTATAAAATCAATACCTAAAACAATTGGGGTGAATCACCCTCTGGTTGCTCCTCTCTTCCCATTGAACGTTACACAAATAGAGTAGTTATACAACTAGAGTAAGCTGCTCACTCTGAGATATTTAAATGGAGGTGAGATAAATAAAACCCCTTCAGAAAGCAGTCTGAATATGAGCCTGTCTTATTTCTATGGAATGTATCACATGCTTCTAGAGTAGTAGTAGTCCCTACTCTACTCTAGGAATGCCTCGTTACTTTCTTGAATTTAAGTGCCATATTGCTCCATTTTATTCAACATAGTAAGTGTTCTGAGAAAAATCATTGTGCCTAGAAAAGGCAGAAGCCACTGTGTAATGGAGTAGTGTGTACAGTACTGCACTTTGGTCAGCAACCATTTTTTTCATTTCTTGACTGAAAAGCATCAGCAATGCAGAGAGCGGTGCAAATTTGAATAATGAGTACAAAAGCAGTGAAGGCATTGGAGTGTAGCACTGGACAGACATTTTTCATGGGTCTTGCTTGGTGACTGGTCAGAATGGGAAATCACCTCTCAAATTCAGCAGCATGTATTTACTTTTGCAAATGGTAGGGGAATTGAAAGCTTTGAAAGCTCCACAAGAGCCTGAATACTGCTAGGGTTCTTAACATGTCTGAGAGGGAGGATCATCTACAGCCTTGAACATACTAAGTATAGACAAGAGGTACATAAGCAAAGATAACACCACTTCATATCAAGAGCTGCTATCCAGCCCTACAAAGGAATTTGAACAACTGCTAAGGATTTCTAAAGTCTGCACTTGATTACTGCAGGACTTCAGATACTCCCTCCAAATATTTATGATCCTTCACTACAAATCAGTGGTTTAAATACACCTAAAAATGATGCTGTAAAAACTTCTCCAAGTATCTTAGATATAGAATTATTATTAGATTTATTTCTGGTTTACAGATACATTTTTTGGCCCAAGTTATGTGTTTCAACACTCTCTCCTTACATCAAGGGCTCTTGAGGGCTTTTTCTATATGTGCTGAAAGACACTTCTTTACCTGAGGCTACTCTGCTCACTTCTTTGAGCACAAACTATCTCTGGATAATTTAACCACATGAGGCACACTCAGAAGATTTGGCAGATTGTCTCAGGCATTTTGAGTTAACCAATAATAACATCCCTGCTCCTAATCCTCCAGATTTCTTCTAAATTCTGCTTCTATTTGTTCTTAGTGAAAAGCATGGCATTATCTTATTACAGCAATTTGATTTTCATTATATAAGTAGGTTGCTGTGTCAGCAAAAAGCAACAAGTTGGAAAGGATGGAAAAGACTGCAAGTCATGGATGAATGAGTGATAGGTGGAGAAATAAAAGAAGATAAAAGAGGATATGCTGAGTGATTGAGAGAGCTTGGGAAAATAAGGTGAGGTCTGTGGTAATTAGTTAAGAAACATGGCTCTTTGTTTATGTGGTTAAATGGGGGAAATCTGTTGGGTTTTTTGTTGTTTTTTTTTTTTTTTCCTGTCACATATAACCTGTGCTTAGCCCAAATTCTGATAGAAGCATGCTGTAAGATTTATTTAAATGAGGCTATACTGAGGTGACTACAAGATCATGTCTAAGTCATTTGACAAGAGAAACTGTTTGGGACAAGAAAATGTCTATCCCCAAGTTCCCTTTAAAAATGAGATGTGTTTCCTCTTACCTCAAGAAGAAGCCTGGAAGGTGGGGAAAATAGATTGTTTACATATGAAGCTTTATTTAGTTATTCTTATAATGCTACAGGCATTCCTTTGGGGATGGAAGGTTTTAAGAAATGATGTAAAATTGATATGGGCACAGAGCACAGCATACTCATGTTGGTATCTAATTAGTTCAAGTGGAAACAACTTTCTGGGATGAATGTCTTGAACTTTAAAAATATATCATATATTTTTTTTTCTGTGTATAATCCATTGCTCACTGAAAGCAATGGGGTTACATCAGCCATAGTACATAAGCCAAGGACTATTCTCTGGCTCTGGTGCCCCGTGGTGTGTCAGAGCTTATGGGCATATTGCTCAGCTTTGTTATTCTTCCAGAAGAACAGGGTGGCCAGAAACACATTGCCATTGAGGATGCCAACCCATGGGTCTGACTCCTGAATGCTGACTGGACAGTGTCAGAAAGAGACAGAACCAGATTGTGTAGCATGTTAAAAATATGTGGGACGGTCCTGTGCCAGTACACCTCCTTAGTTTATTAATACAGATATAGCCTGAGAATCTTTTGATTGGCATAGGTGGACTACAAGTGGGTGAAAATGAGCTGTCTACTGTGATGGCTCTGTAATCCCTTGAGATTCCCAGAGCATATTGCTTACTGGTAAAGGGACCTCCATCTTAACAGAGAAAAAGGAATTTAAAAGCTGCTTTGGGCATTTTGCCAACTGCATAGCAACATCTGGTTGGCATTCAGTGGCTTCAGGGACTGCTAATCCTGCTCTGAGCAGGATTAATATCCGTGTTTAAAATGTACTCTTGATATGTCTGATGGAGCCAGGATTTTGTCTGTCCAGAGCAGAGGGAACGAGTGCAAGAAAGAGGACTTATGTGACTCGCATAACATTTCCATCCCTACTTTGTCCTCTCTGGTTTAAGTTCTTCACCTGATGAAATCATAACTTTAACAACCCTGCCAAATATTCATTAAATACTGTAAAGATGACTGCACATCTCCACTTTGCTGCATAGTCTGCAAGTGAGAGCAATTATCAGCAAAGGATGAAGTTATTTACTGAAATATTACTCTCCTTTCTCTATCAACTTCTCTGAGGAAGTTGATACTCAACATAGATGCATGTAAATCCCAGTTGCATTGTTTGTGAAATGGTTTTCATGAATGGAATGGAAGATTTTTTTGGAAGCAAAATTGTAACAGAACTCATGGATGAGCTCCTACACAAAATTTTCTCATGCTTTCTACAGTATGGGCACAGAAGTTAAGTACTCTTGCCTCAAACTACCTCTGCTGACAGTGACAGATTTCTTAAAGACACCTCCATTGCTAAACTCAGCCATTGGAAATGACAGGACAACACCAAAGCCTGAAACTGCCTTACAAGTTCTGGAAATCCTTGTGCTTTAAGTAGATCCTGGAGCACTGTGGACCTGCAAGAAGCATGGCAAGCTGTATCCCATTCTATCTAGAGTGCAAGGAGAATGGTTTTCTGTGTCTCTGGAGCAAGAGGCAGTATGAAGACACAGGGAATGGCTCATACACTTTACAGATTGCCCCTTGGCATCTTTATGAGGAACATGTACAGTTAAGTGCTTATTAATTAGTAGTGTGTTCTGAACACAGGAAGCACTCATATTTGTAAGCACAGTTTCTACTGCATCTTTTCCTTTAAATTTGTATTGAAGAGCAATTACTGGTATATTTCATCATGTAACTGTCAGAGGCGGGTGGAAATGGGCTTGTCTCTGAGGAGGCAGTTCAAGTTATGGCTCAGCTGAGTGTCTGGCCTGTTATGCTCAGATTTATAGATATCACCAAGACTATCATATCCAGGTGCAATATTTGCATAGTTGCATGTAGTATTTACATATTCAAGTACAGTATTTACATGTTCTTTATTTTGCATGTTGAGACTTTTGGTAAGTAAAGGAAACACTTCAAACTATGTCTTTATTTTCGTTTCCTATGTCTCAGATTTTCCAGAAAAATAAGTTGCTACATCCCCCTCTTTCATCCCTGAAAAGGAGCAGGAAAATGAGCAGCTTTCCTGCAGCAGCTGCTGCACCTGCTGTTTACAGTGAAGTTGGACCACAGCAAGACTCCTTTTCTGGTCCACATTTCCTCCAGCAGTCAAAGACGACACATCAAAGTGAAAGCTCCAAAGGAAAAACACAATGTGACGACCTATTGTTCCAAGAAAACAAAATAAATCATTTATAGGAAGGGAGTAAAAGCTCGTAACTGGATTTTTAAAACGTGAATATTGGGAAGAAGACTGCAGAGCAAAATGTAAAGTAATGTGTGGTTGTGACAATGCTAGACATGGTACAATTTCTGGAATTTCACTGTACTGTCACTTGATATGCTCTAACAATAGGTGCTATGCGTCCAGTGCATGCCATGATCCTTTGTAGACACACAGCTCAGCTCTGGATAAAAGGCAGTGTCGGACCCTCTCATTTGCTTCCGTTTCCAGTTTTGAAAAGTCCTGAATTCTGAAATTCTTTAGTCTGATGAAGTTTAGGTCTATTCTTGTATTTGTGGTGTTCTTTTGTTCTTCTTCCTTTCTGTTGTTTGTTATTCTTATGATGGAAATACCTTGAGGTTCCCACTGAGGGCCCCATTGTGCTAGACAATTACGCTCCACAAAGAAGTTATGATGTAAATAGAGAAACCAGTGTGTGGTAGAGGAAACAGAGACACAGAGGGTAGACAACCGACTTGCCTGTGGCCTCTTGAGGCAGAGGTGGTCAAAACCCACACTTGCTCTGCCCAGGTCATAGATCCTTTTTAGTAAGAGAAGAAACCATATGAAGATGCTATGTTGATTCCCCTGGATGAGAAGAACCAAAAGCTTAAAATACAGCTTGCTTTGCTGTAAGGAGGAGGTGTAGAAAGATACACCTGAGTGCCAACTGGGATTTCTTAAGAAACTGGATGATTGCCTGCCATCATGAAATCATATCATCCAGAGGCACTTGGGTTACCTCCCCTCTCAGCATAATCAAATTAGTTTTGACCTTGTAACCTAAATGCAGGTAATAAACCCTTCAGCTTCCTTCCAGTGTTACTGGCTGCAGCCATACACCTGTGGAATGGTGCACTTTATAGCCTGGGATCCCAGCTTGGGGTTCTGATCAGAAAACTGAAGACACAGAAATCGAAGGCTAGTCTTTACTTTCTGAATACAGTTTAGGGAGCTCTACCCTCAAAGAAAAGGGGGGAGAGAGAGAGCAGAAAAGTCTGCCTAAAACTAGAGCTTCTCTGTGAGTTTACTTGAAAGAGTCAGGAGTAGCAGATGCAGGACTGTGTATACTTCATTACCAAGTAACCAACTAAGATAAAATCAAGCATAGTTGTTTAATAAGAAATGGAAATCCAGAACTTGACTCAATTTCTTCCCATTCTAACGAAGGGAAATTAAAGAAACCTACTACATTTCATTAAGAAAATGGAATAATCCCACTGCTTTGGTTTAATGATTTCCACACAAAACCCTCAAAGTGTTGATATGTTCTGCCTACTGTGTTCACAGCACCTGGGTCAGGTATTTGTAATACTCATAGGCCAAAAAGCTGTATCTCATGTTCTGATTTTCATGCACTGAATTGAAACATTTGCAAAACAAATACTGAAAATAAAGGACTTTGGAATGGTCAAGAGGTAAAAGAACAATTTCTAGAGCTCAGTGTAGAGATAACTAGTGAACTTTGATGGCCATTGAGAGGCAGGGGATCAGAGGGCTTAACTCATTGCCTTCCCTCCACAGTCTTCACACTGATGAAAACGTGAGCCTGGTAAAAGACAACAATTCTTAGAGGTCAGGTATATATCATCTTACAGTGCACTAGCCTGATAAAATACTGCAGTAAAGAGGCCCCTATTTCTGCTATGCTGCTGTGTTAGGCACCTTGTGATTTAGGAACACCTTTCTCACAATTTGCCTTACTCTCAACAAAAATAGAAATTTTGCCATACCTCCCCAAATTAAATTGAAGAACCATTACCAAACACTTTAGAATAACTTACATAGCTAGATCATGTCTCTTGCCATTAAAAAAACCCTCCAACTATATTAAAAAGAATATAGAAATTCCTTCATAATGCAACATGCATTTGAATAATTAGAGCACAATCTCTTGCAACAGATAGCATAAAACTACAACTAAATCCTATCTGACCCTTATGTGGTTAGATATATTTTATTACTTCAGAACTGTGAAAGGCTTTGAGGGTCAATGTATAGTCTATTTGCTCTATATGTATAGTGTTACTACAGACAGGTGAGTGCTCTTGGTGGCTAAGGCTTGACCAAAACTTAAGTAGTAAAGCTGTAATACAGAAATTATATCTAAGGCACTCAGTCACAGATGAGTGCATAACTCCCTTTGGATTTCACTGAGGTTTAGGTACTGTTGTACACTTTCTTACAGTTTTCCTCCCCCTTCCATCCAAGCTATGATGTAAGTATTATAGGTCTTTTCCTGCCTTCATAGACCAGACAAAAATACCAGGAATAGCCTGTTCCAATACCTGAAAAAAATAATCTTTACCTGGGGATGCCTTAAAAGAAACCTAAACTAAGACAGATGAATTCTGGCGAATCCGGCTGAAGTGCTTTAAGGTATTACTGCCCTGCTGTCGTCTGCTGCTCCTGCAGCAGCTGCCCATGTCTTCAGTCAGCAAAAGGGGATGAAGACCTACATCCTGGCTGGTCCATCACAGAGATGAGCCCATTAACTGAGGGTGTCTTTGTGGCAAAATAAGTTTACCTCTTTTTGCTTTGCTGCCCCACTGCCAGCCAGCAATGCCACCTGACAGCAGCTGGCATAACAACATCACCAGCTGTGGGTCAGTGGTAATTCTTCTTTGCTTCCTTCCTTTCTTTTTTATTCCTTTCTTCCTTCCTGTCCATTTTATCTTTTTTCTTTCCCTTCCTTTACCATTACTTCTCTCTTTCTCATTCTCTTTCTGCCCTTCTCCCTTACCTTTCTGTCTCTCTGAACTTTCTGTCTCTTTCTCTATTCACTGCAATACAAGAGTTAGGTCTCAATAGGAAATCCACCTCTATAGTCCCACCAGCACCCTCCCAGACAATTAATAATTTGTTCCCTCTCCCCCTCCCCCACAACCACTTTTTTTTGTTTGTTTTGTTATTGTCAGCTGGTCTCTTGGATTAGAGTTTGTAGCTCTCTCTGGGCTTGGGAAGGCTTGGTAGCTTGGCAGGATTTCTCACCAGATCACTGATCCTAATGTAAGTGCCAGAATCTTGCAGTTTGCATAATGCTAATTTGCTTTTCAGCCCAACTTGCCAACTCAAATGCTGCTTAGCATATCAAGTAGCAGAAGGAATGCCATGTGCTCTCCCCGAGTGAGGAGGAGAGTAATTGGATAGATACCCACTACCTGAAATTGAAACTAATCTAACCAACCCTGGGTATAAACCTTAATGCACTGTTGAGCCTCTGGTAAGAGGTTATTAGACTGAAACTGTTTCAAGCCAATTAGTTCCTTATTCTGAAAGCTCTGATTGTGGAGTTTTCTCTGGCATAATATGGTTATAAATACTGCCTCATTACAGCAATATTCACTCACCTAGACCTAGATCCCGCCATCCTTACTCATTGTGAGTAAGGGTAGTAGAACTGGACCTTAATGAAATGCTAGACATGTCAGGGTGGGGCGATACTGAGAGATATCACCACACCTAAGGGATGTTGCCCATCATTGGGCTAAATGCCAAGCACTTTCAGTCGACTAGGCGTGGGGCTATCTCATTGTATTACCACATATTGAAGTGTCTTATTGCAATACTGGTTCTTTCAAAGCAAAACAAAACTAGACTGCCTAGAAAAATACACCATCTCTGTTTGCATTCTAAGCTGCACCCACACTGATGTTAATATAACTGCAGCATGAGTCCAGAAGGACTCTTCTCTGAGTTTACCAAGGTGTGTAGGTACATAATCTAAACAAGTTGTCCAGGATCTCTCTCCAATAAACAGAGGGAAATGAGTACCTCTGAAGATTGATCCTTTCTGCATGAGATGTCTGGTTTAGGCAAGGTGAAACACACTGCACTCTGAAGGTGTCAGAATCTCACCCTCAGATGAAGAGCAGCCTGGACAAGAGTCTCTGAACCAGATCATTTCAGCAGTTGAAGTGTACTTCACACTTGGTGACAGAAATACAGCTTGGTTTGCTTTCCAATTGATTTCTTGGTCACAGATTGGGACTGCAATCATAACTCTTGTGCCAATTAGCTGATACAACACTCCCAACTCCTGAGGACAGGCACCATGTCTGTGAGGTGCACCTCTTGAGATCTTCCAAGCAGCAATGAATAATAAGGGTGCTGTGAGAAGCGGCTTTGATTTTCCCTGTTTGGTCAGCGGAAAAGCAAGCGCTCTGGACCAACAGGCCATGCAGACTCCCTTCTGGGAGCATAGCTCACTGATTTGTGCAATGGGCTCATTCACAGCTACTTGGTGAGCACCTTACTGCTGACGTCCCAATGCCCAGCAAGTGGCACCTCAATATGTGGAAAGGGCTTCAGAGGAGTGCTGAGCACACAGTCTGTAATGTAGGAGGTGTGGATATTAGGGAAATTGGATAAGGAATATTTACAGTGAAATAAATCAGCTAAGACATAAGCAAGAAATAACACCTGGATAATATTGCTTAAATTTATTGATCTTCTGTGCCTGGATGTGGTTTTGTCTGGAAAGTGCAGAGGTGAAATGCTCCCAGATTTGTCTCTCTACTTTCATAGAATCATAGAATGTTAGGGGTTGGAAGGGGCCTCTGTAGATCATTGAGTCCAACACCGCTGCCAAAGCAGGATCACGTAGGGCATGCCACACAGGAACGCATCCAGGAGAGTCCTGTGTAATACTGTCCCCTGTGATCCTTTCCATTTTCATCAAGATCCAAATGTGTGGAAGGGCCAGTGCCGGAGGGATTAATTATCTCTCCATCAAAGAAATGGCTGTGTATCGAGAAATTGCAAAACATTTCCCATAAAGCAATATCTATACAGAAAGGATTGTTCTCTAGGAAAGGATCCTTTGGTGAGGGGCAGTATCAAAAGACAGGATATGTCCTCTGGGCAGACCCTTCTTCTTCAGGCTGGTTTGGTCTGATCCCTTGGGTTTGGAGTACCACAGGAAGTTTGAAAATGCAGTGTCTGAGGGACTGGTAAAAGGGGATTATTGTGAAGAGATCTCCACCCACTTTCTTAGGTCTTTTGAGGCCTGAGAAAAATGTCAAAATCTAGCCATTTGCTTCTGCATTTGTGATATGCACTTGCTGTCTCACAGGATGAGGCTGTTGAACTGAAATCAAAGGTGCAAGTTGCTCCCACTGTTGAGGACTTCACTGGAGGAACAGTGCAGTGGGAAACCATCCTGCTGTAGAAATCACTCTTTAAGTTATTGCCCACTTTTGCCTGTTTAAGGCATGTGGTAGATGTATATGAAAAAATATATTCTATTTTCAGCATGATATAGTTTTAAATAATTCCAGAAGAAGGGGCCCCAAAGTTGCTGGCTTTCAAGCAATTGGCTTCATTTGGATGTCTGGATTTACTAGGCCTCCTTCAGGTAGTACAGTAATGCATGTGCTTATAGGATTACATGATAGGAGAGTTAGATCACACAGAAAAACCTGCCCAGCAGCTGGATCTTGGGAATGAAAAGTCTTGCAGAAAGTGTTCTAAAGTGGGAAAGTATGGGATGAATGATAATCTTTTAGAAATCTCTGTGGTTAGTTATGTTTCTGGTAAATGTGAAGTTAGGAGAGAAGGAAACCCCATTATGAGCAGAAAATGATTTCTCAGGAATTGCTCTCAAAAGAAACAGTCACAGTAAAGCTGCATTTCCTTTCTTTAAGCATGCATGCATTTCTTCTTTTCTGAATCTCTGATTGTTCAGCTGAAGAGGGTGGTAATTGCCCACCCCAATGATTCAGCATTCTGGGAATTTCCCAAAAGTGGTTTGAGTTGAGCTATGGTTTCTGCCAGCCTTTTCCAGCCTTAGAAAAGATCCTTTTCTCCCTAAATGAGAAAACTTTGCTATGTTAATTCAAAGATAGAAAGGGCATTTGGTTAACTCTGATGATAGACTATGACTATATGATGTATTTAAATAGGATTTTATCAGAGTGATGAAAATGTTACTTCCATTCCCTATAGAAATACTGCTTTCCCACTATATTTTACATGCTGTGCCAAATATATAGGGTATAGTACTGTGTTAGAAGGTATTGTGTTGCATCTTAATAGCCAGGAAAACTAATCAATTGAAGAGAGACAGAAAGAAAATAACTCATGTGGAAACTAATGTAAAGGAGAAGGTCCGTACAGTCAAAAAGGTGTGTGAGTGAATTGTGAATAACTAAATCAGTCAGGCAAAGCATTATAGTGTTGGCTATTCTCTGTTGCCATAGTCTGAAATACTTTCTTACCTCCTACTTTCTTTCTAGTATCCCCTGCTACCTACTACTGTAATATTTAAATAGTGATTGTTTTCCTCTTTTGTTTCTATTAAAATAATTCCTCCTCCATGTTGTGTGTGTTAAAACTCAAGCTAGATAGCAGAAACTAAAAAAGACCATAAAACATTTTTCCTTTTTCCTTGATTTTCAGACTTGATGAATCTCGCATGTGTACATGTGTGTATGGCTAGCCTCTGGTATAAATTAAGTAGCCACACAGAAGGACACAAAAAGAATTTAGCCAGGATGAAGGATCTGTCCCCATTGTTTCCTCGGAGTATTGGATGCAACATCCTTTGACTCATAATATATTTAAAAAAATAAACTCTAGCAACTCAGAATTAAAACTATTGTAGCTGCTAGAAATTGAATGTGCAATGAACAAGAGAATGGGTGACTAGTGTGTTACAATTACTTTTCAGGATATTATAAGCTTTACTCCCCCTGCACCCGATGGGAAAATTCCCATTGATGTCAGTGATGCCCAAATGATTTCATAGCTCTTACTCAGGGTAGGTTCCCGTTGCAATCAGTAGCTGTGGATAAGCAAAGAAATCCCATTGGAATGAAAAAAAAAGTTACATTTTAAAGATTGTCATCAGTGTGAGCAATCTCAGTAAAGTCCTAATGACTGTTGTTAACGAACTGTGTTTTATTAAGTTTCCTGTAAAACAATGTGCTTTGAGGGGGAGGAGAAAGAAGCAGGGGAGTAATTGTCATTCCAGTGAATCAGCTACTCTGGGAATTTCCAAAAGGTGCGGTGAGGTCGGAAGACTGTGGTGTGCGCCACATTTTTCCTTCCTAAGGCTAATCTTTGTAATTCAAATTAATTTGCAACCATTTAATTCTGAATCTAGAATTAATATAGTCGATTAAGCCCTATTATGTATAAATCCACCAAAGGCACACACAATTGCAACAACTATAGAAAAAGACTAGGTATTAAGTGGAATCAATTTGTTACAAATTCTGAGATTTGCCAGACAGTTCAATGCTCTGAGTTTATCCAGCAAGAAATGAGGCTCTCCAGACCATTGGTAGAAGATGAAGCCAGCACATCTGCAACATGAGGGTGCCACCAGGCAGCAGGGAGAACACAGAAAAGGGACTGAACAGATGAGTACCTGAAGTAGCTAGAGATTGCAGTGGCTTTTTCACCTCCAAAACAGTAAAGATTAATACAGAAAACAGTATTTTTCTGTCTACTGGGAATGTCTATCTTTGAAGAAAGGAATTATCTTCAGAAGTGTAGCAAGAGCAACATTTTAACTATTAGCCATATATATTTGACTAAGAAACTACTATTGTTAGCGTCCAAGAAACATGGCAAATTCTTCCCAGCTGTATTATTGTATTGTAATAATTTTCCATTACAGAGGTGACTGTTGCTCCAAGCTAGAGTATGTAAAGTAGCCAAGATTTGACTCTGCAGGCTCTGCCATGTACAATGCTAAGCACCTCATGCATGATGCTGACGTCTCTCCATACTTTCAGACTTCCCTGGGAGTTGAAGGCACTCAGTATTGCCTGGGAGGAAGAGATCTGTGTGTGGCAGAAAATGTTAGCATATTAGGAAAGTAAATGGAGATGATTTAATGATGAGACTACTGCTTCTCATGCTGACCAGCATTGTTTCATTGTTTCCTTGTGTTCCCTCATCAGTCGGCATCTATCTTGTCCCTCGTGGTGAGTGTGGACTTGCAAGCTCTCTGGGGCAAGTGCTGGACTTCAGCGTGGTGGTCATACAGAGCAATAGCCAGGTGCCTCAGTCACAGCAACCACAAGCTCCTGCAATCACGCAATGGCTGCTTCCTTCCTTTGTGTGATTGCTCAGCCTGTTTACGTCTGTCAAGGCTTTTACAAAAACTGTGCTGCTAGCAACGGCTGTTTTGGGGCTGTTGGGTTTTTTTTGGGTTGTGTTTTTGTTTTTGTTTTTTTTTAAATTGTTTTGAAGGTTCTTTATAACTAAAAGTGTTTGCCACCACAGCTAAGACATGGACTGGATTAAAGTTCAAAACCAGCTCACGTCAGCAAGTGGATGGAAATTGTTACCATCTGACAGCTGGTGGCCTGGAAGGAAAATGTAAAAGTCACTGCATGAAAGATTGGTTCAGGGCAGTGCCACAAGAAGTGACATGGCTTTGTTTTATATCCTGGGCGTGCAGCTCCCTGTTCTGCCTGAGTTGGTCTCACAGGAAGTGGACAAAGGAGACTAGTGAAACTTGCTGCACCTTTCTGGCTGCAGTGGATGGGCCTCACAACATATTAAACCTGTGCAGCAGAAGTTGTAGCTTATGCCACTAATGATATGTGGCAAGATAGTAGGGTGGCAGGCCTGGTTCAGATCACCAGAACTTCTCTGCTGCCTTCCAGTGCCTCAAGTCCTCCTCCCAGCCCTTGTCTCATCAACTTCAACCAGCAAAAAAATTAAGTAAAAGAGGAAAAATTCTTTTTACCTCTGGCTGCTTTACTACTTGATACAAGAATACCCTGGAAATAATAACTGTTAGAATGTCTCATACTAACTAGTGTGCATTTAAATATCTGTTACTCTTCATTAAAGGGTGTGTAGTACAACTAAGACAGACCAGACAAAGGCTGCAGAATTAACTGACCCACCTGAGGCCACCCAGGAAATAAGTGACAACACTAGGAATGGCACTGGGATTGTAGATTGCAAAATGCAGATGCATGTCTTCTGGCCCCAGCAATGCCAGCTAAGGAAATGACTTGAACCTGTGATGTGCCAGAGTGTCATGCTGCCATCCAGAGGGACTCCAACAGGCTGGAGAAATATGCTGACAGGAAACTCATAAAGTTCAAGAGGAAGTGGCCCATGTGGCCAAGAAGGCCAATGACATCCTGGCCTGTATCAGGAATAGAGTGGCTAGAAGGACTAGAGAGATGATTGTCCCACTGTACTCAGCACTGGGGAGGTCACACTTTGAGTACTGTGTTCAGTTTTACATGTTGCAGTATAAGAAAGACATTGAGGTGCTGGAGAGTGTCCAGAGAAGGGCAATGAAGCTGGCAAAGCGTCTTGAGAATAATTCTTATTAGGAGCAGCTGAGGGAGCTGGTCTTGTTTAGTCTGAAGAGACTGAGGGGAGACCTTATTGCTTTCTGCAACTACCTGAAAGGAGGTTCTAGAGAGGTTGGTGTTTGTGCCTTCTACACAGGTCACAATGAAGATGACAAGAGGAAATGGCATCAAGTTGTGCCAGGGGAGGTTTAGGTTGGAAAGTAGGGAAAGCTTCTGTACTGAAAGGATTATCAAAGACTGGAACAGGCTGCCCAGGGAAGTGATTGAATTACCATGCCTGAATGTATTTAAAAGCCATCTAGATATGGTGCTCAAGGATATGGTGTAGTAGTGGCCCTGATAGAGTTAGATAATGGTTAGACTTGATGACCTTAAAGGTCTTTTCCATCCATAATATTTTGGTGATTCTGTGATTCTGTAAGTGCAAAGTCCTGCACCTGGGGAGAAGTAACCCAGGTTATTCCCATGCATTAGTACATTCTGGGAGCTGACCATATGCAAAACAGCTTTGCACAGCAGGGCCTGGAGGTCCTGGTGGACACCAGATTGAACAGGAGACCACAATGTCACATTGTAGAAAAGATGGCAAACTCTCTCGTGGGCTGCATTAGGAGAAGTGTTGCCAGAAGGCTGAGGGAGATGATTCTTTCCCTGTGTTCAGCACTGCTGAGGCCACACCCAGAGTACTTCTGGGTTCTTCAGTACCTGAGAGACATGGACATACTAGAGAGAGGCTACTATGATGATTAAAGGTCTGGGGCATGAAATGGCAAAGGCTCAAACAGCACACCTTTGCACCTGCTAAAAACACCTCTAAGTCAAAGCAGGGACTGGAGCAGCAATCTCACATGGAAAGGCTGAGAAAACTGTGACTGTCTAGCCTGGAGAAGAGAAGGCTCTGGGGTCTCATCAATGTATATAAATGTCTGAAGGAAGGGTGCAAAAAGGATGAGACCAGGCTATTTTCAGTGACAGAAGTAGAGGCAACAGGCACAAACTGAAACACAGGAGGTTCTGTCTGAACATCAGGAAACACTTTTTTTTATTGTTAGGGTGACCGAGCAAGGCTCGGGTTGTTTGGAGAAGCTGTGGAGTCTCTCTCCTTGGCAATATTCAAAAGCCATCTGGACATGATCCTAGGCAACCTTGCCCAAGGTGAACCTACTTGAGCAAGAAATTGGACCAGATGACCTCCAAAGTTCCCTTCCAGCCTCAGTCACTCTGTGATTCTGTGTTTCTGTGAACCCACACCTAGATGCTATGCAGCACTTTTCACCCTGCCAGCACACATTATTGACTTCCCAAAATGTACAAGCCCGCTGCAGATGTGAAGATCTCCCAATGAATATCGATCATGAGTGAGCTGCATTATCTTAAATGACATTTTTTTCTTGATCTAGGTTATCTTTCCTGGTTGAGGCTCTGAGCATCCTGGTCTAGTGAGAAGTATCCCTGCCCAAGGCAGAGGGGTTGGAAATAGATGATTTTTAAGGTCCCTTCCAACTCAAGCCATTCTATGATTCTATGAAACAGTTTAAAGAGTGGATATAAGAGCATTTGAAGAGGCTGACAGAACAAGAGGTGACTTCTGGAGGGACAGTGGTGGACAGGGGCCAGAGCTAGGCTGGGTCCAGTTACCTGTTACCTCTGTAACCAGTGCAGTTGTATTAGAAAGGCATCTATGGACTCAGTGCCCTCACTTCTGAGTGGCTGTGTTAAACAAGCACTCAGAAATGGGAAATGAAAGAACAGGAGAGCCAACAAACTACTGCAAAACTCAAGAACTTTCCAAAAAGCTAAAGAAAGAAATCTGCAAGACAGTAAACCTTAGTGACAGCTTTTACTCCTGAATTAAAACGTTTGGGCGTGGAAGGGGTAAAACAAATCATTGCCTGTGGCTTCCTTACTGCAGAGGATGTGTTGAAAAGTTCAAGAGTGAAGGCACAGGCAGCCTGCTTATGAAAACAAGCAAATTATATGAAGTTAGAAAACATGTCCACATATTTCAGGAGGAAATATGTTTTCTTAGAGGAAAAGAGATGAATGTGATAACTGCGAGAAACACTTCATGCCAGATGAACCCTAAAATAGAGTTCTTTGGAATCCAGATCCCCTTTTAATGATGAAATTAGAAATACTGTTGGCTATTTGATCTGGTAAGTGGCACACAGAGACGCTGTTTTATCATTGTTGTCCATATTCTGCCCACAAGTGTCTACAGGGTATGTTTACATAAGTAATATTTCATTGAGAAAAGTAATACTCGTTTTTTGTGTGTGGCCCACTTTTAACAGAGGTTTGCATTCTTCATTATTTAAATATTTTTGGAAACACAGTATTTTAAAAGACAGATCTCAGAATCTTAATCCTAAAGCAGACATAACTTCTTGTGAGGTTTTTCTAATGAGATGGACAAAAATATCTGTCACGTCTCCCTTTGGGTATTAAATAATAAATTCATAATAAATACATGTTAACTTACTCTTGCTTGTGCTACCTTATCTTGTGCAAAACCTAATCTGTTGTTTCCAAATTTGTGTCAGTCTAATGATGTCTATCATTTGTGTCTAATGATAGACAGGAAAGGCAGGTCCATGGTTCAAAAGAAAGAAGACAAGTCAGGACTTGTAACAGAAATGAAAATCCAAACTATGTGATTTCTTCTCTGTGTATGATTTTCTTTGTGGTGACTGAAGGTCATTGCTACCTGTAGACTGCCTGCTGCTTTCATTCCATTTCTTAATGGGAAAAAAGTCTTTGAAAAGTCAACATTAAACTTAATCTTAACAAATAAATACTTGTGTCTCCAGAAAGGCTGGAAAATGGGCTGAAAAACTGTAGGTTTTTTTTTTTTTTTCTCTTGGACAGATATAAAACATCCCAGAGAGGGAAAAGTGGTCTTTCCCTCTGCTGTGCCATGTTGGTAAGTAAAGCAGGATTCAGCACATTTAAACATTCATAAATTCACCAAGAATGATATTTAAAAATAAGGAAATAGTTGAGCATGACCTGCTAGGTACGTTTGTAGTCCAGAGGTAAGTAGAACAGAATACAAAAATCCATTGCTTTTTCTTGTCATTCTTATACATACTATAGTAGAGCTCAGGGGTAGTGATGCCTTGTCAGTGGGTGCAGAACAGTGCCTGTGTGTATGTAACAATTACCCTTCATGACATTCTGAATAGTACTGCAGGGTTCATGTCTACTAAGGCTCTGAGGTGAGGCGGAGAGGAAGGCCATGATCTTTTTGAAAACATGGCCTAAGTAAGAGGAGAAAAAAAAAAAGAAAAAATGTTGCCATCCATCCTCTTTTATCCAGTAGCTCATTGTTGAGGACAGTCTCTCAGGAAAAATTATTTAAGTGGTGAAGTCTCATCTGTTTGAGGATCTAAATCCATATCAGCTACCATTCAAACAGCCTTAAACGTGATAATACTGGGACAGGGGGCAGGGTCATGGAGAATTCTGTAATTTATTTGTATGTAAGCTGTTCCTTGAAGTATGTATTCATTGAACGAGAAGTGACTAAATCAGACCTCCATTACCTAATGCACTCACAGGCAAAATGAGAGCTCTTAGCTTCATTCTTAGTTCCATTAACCTCTTACTGTTACATATGGTGTCATGAGCAGGACAGGCATAGAGGCCACCTTCCAGTTCCAAATGTTGCATCTCCAGTGGAACTCCAATGGCTAGGGAGACATACATACATGTTTGTTCTCTCTCCTTTTCTTTCCCTTTTATAGAATCAAAGTTTGGGAAAGGTTGAGGACTTTTGCTAAAGATAACAAAGCTCAGAGGCATCAAGAGCTGGAAAGAGTTGTGGGAGGGCACCTACTTGAATTTCCTTGGAAGATTAACTTTAACCTTCTCCTACACCGTTACTCACTCATGACTAGACATAGTGGAGGAAAGGCATAACCTGTCTTCTCTTGGCCACATTTTGGGTGGTGGGTGGTATTTCAGGTATTTTCTAAGAGGCTGATGAGCTGAGTAGCTCAGAAGACACTCTTGTCAATACCAAGGAAGCATAACATAGATAAGATCAGGGCTGTTACCACTGAGTACATTGGCATCTGGAGAAATTAACTGCTGAAAACCTAGGCATTTGGAAGGCTGTCAGGATTAGGTGGTGGCTTACCAAGTGAGTTGGAGGTTGGTGATTTTAGACTCAGGTGTTTAAAGCCGAAGTTAAATATAGAAATGATTCTCTTCTTGCAGATTTAACTTTCACCTCTTCAGATTAATTCAAAAGCCTCACCCAATGCATTCATGTTGCTGAGACTTATTTTCTTGTTTATTTATATTTTTTTTAAAAGGGGATGTGAAATGTTATCATTATTATTAACAACAATTTTATTTTTTATTTTTAAAAACTGACTAGGACAACTCCACAAATAATGAAGATAAAATAATAGAGTGTCACTAATGTTATTAATTACAATGAATGCCACAAGAGGATCCCCTGTATAGAGTTCATTTTCTTTTGTTGTTAAATGAGTCTCAGTGCTATTTGTTGTTAACTGTGGGAATTGACATGGACTGATGGCAGAACAGGCAGACTGCACTTTTGGAATAGTAGTGTTGCCCCTTTTAATAAGCCCTTGACCTCACCTAATTTTGCTCTGTTCTGCCATTTGAGAACTGCAAAAGACATGAGCTTGCTATTTAAAGAGCTTTCAATATATCCAACTGTAAGGGGCTGTAGAAGTGCAAACAAGGATGTTGCTATTGTTGTCACAGAGGTGGTAAATGTTAACCACAGAGCAAATTAATATTTTAATTCTTCTTTGGAAGCAATTTGCCTCACTCTTTCAAAGAAAACATCATCTTTTCTAAGTATTTCTATTATTTCTGGTTAGGCTGGAAATTCTTCAACCGGGAACACTGTGTTCATTTCATAAAGCCAAAAGACCAGTCACTTTAAGGGGCATTTTCTAATGCACTTGACTACAGTGGAGACAAGAGATACCCTTCAGCAAAGCCACAATTCCTCTCTCTACATGTCTGTCTTTACTCGTCACTTCCACTGCCAGTGCTCTCAGAGCAAGGGGGATATACAAGCCGGGTCTGAAGCGCTCACATCAAGCACCAGCACTGGAACCTACGTGCAAACACAAGTGCTACCTGGGCACCTACATGCAGTCCCAGAAAAAAACAGGCACTAAAAATGTCAGTGCATCAGTAATACAGTACTGCACATTTTATGGAGCTCTGTTAAGACCTGCTACCAGTGCAAGGCCGTTGTTCCACCCTTTATTTCCTCCCTAAGTACTTGTATTTCCTAATAACTTTTGTGGGACTTTCTCTTTGAAGGGAATTACGGATAGATTAACAAGGAATTTATCCACTGTAATGTTCCTAATATTTATTTAGCCTAATAGTTTCATTATAACTACTGAAATATGTTATTTGGGCTCTACACTTGAACATGACTTCATGTGTCAGCAGACAGCTCTTCTGCCTCCTCCATTTTTCTGTGATGAGCACAGTCCTTGTGCTACAGCTTTATTTTTGCTACTCTTCTCTGAATCCTTTCCAAATGGCCTGCACATACTTTGTTCAAATGTGGTGTTGAGAATAAAATGCAATGCTCTGTATGAAGCTAGTCTACTGTATGATCTAGATACTGCTAAATGTGGACTTCATGTTGAGTTTCGCTCTTGCAACAAATTACAGAAAAAAATCATAAATGTGGTAAGGAAACAAAAATAAGAGTAGAATTAGAGCACTCTGCAGCTCCCACCTGCTTTGCAACTGACTAAGCAAAATAGGAAAAATCAAGACATCTCAGATTCATTTCAGTACTAAGTCAAGGTTATTAGTGTTCCTGTGCTGCACAGCACAGGAATCTATTAGTTGATAAATCTAACAGTCCCTCAGTTCATCTCTCTGCCCTCATGAGCCAGAGGGATGAAAATTAAGTTGGATAGTCTCAACATCTGATTCTACATTGATAGTGGTGCTCAAATCACAGACATCTGAGATTACAGGGGTCAGAGTCAGGATGAAAACATTTTTCTCAGTGTGAAGATCATCCAGGTTTATTTGGGAGCTTAGAGAAGATGGAAGAGAAGTCTAATTTTCACTGTGGCATCAATGACCATCTGCTGGCAGTAACTAGGGTAGCAGGTGGCCATGGCTGGCTGATGTTTCTCACTGTTTGAAGGCAGAGAGGGATTTCTTCTCCCTTATCAGAGGGGTAGGGTTTGCAAGGTTTTTCATCTTCCTATTAGGCATAGGCTGTTTGCTAGGATCATGAGGGTCTTTGGACATTGGTGACAGCTTGGTCTTTCTTGTCCTCTGCCTGAGGCATGCAGCACTTCAGAGAAGAGAATGCTTCAAGACATCATTTTGCTCAGTACAGCTCTACATCTACTATAGAGGCTGAAGAGAGGATTTCGTCAGTCCTCTGGGCTCTAGTGAAAAATAAAGGTGCAGTACAGTGTAATGTTATGCATGTTACACTGTATTACTTGCATCTAGACCTCTTTAAAGAAGGCCTCCTGAGTTGTCACAGGAGTATGTGGTAGATGTAAGAAATTATTGAAGGGTTGGTACTCTTAGGGAGGGTACTAAAAATGAATGGAAAATCTGTTCTTTGTTTGGTGTATTTTCATAGACAAAAAGAGGAGCTGTACTTTTTAACCTCTGAACCTAGCTTAATTAGTATTGTGCTGTACGTTTAAAACATTAGACTTCCAATAGAGAAAAAACAATTCCATCAGACAATATTTGTTACAACCAGCACAGAACTGACACAATTGTGTGCTTTCAGTATAAAACCCAATGCATGGCTTTAGCATTAGGCAACTGAATGAATGAGAGCAGATGAGTGCCATTACTAAGCTTCCAAGTTATAGTAATGTCTGAGGTCATGTATTTACTGTTGTCTTGATCATTTCCTTTAATAGAAAGATGTGGAGGAGGAGGAAATATACTCCAAAAGTACTGTGTGTAGCTGTTTGCGGTTATCTCACATCATTATCCCCAACTCAAAAAGTCACCTCAGACAGAGGATCTGAAAGAAACTTGCTTTTAAAACACATCGACTCTTGACCACACAACTGGAGTATCTGACTCTTACATAACCTGCCAGCAACCCTACCTTGGCTCACCTGTGGATCTCTGTCCTTTCCTGCTGCCAATGGCATTCCCATCTCTTCTGAGAGGACAAAATCAGACACAGAAAGGCATTGCTAATGTAGAGAAGATTATTTGGTTAGGACCAGGTTTCAATGACAGAGCAACCTGTTCCTGCCTTTAGGGTGCATGCCAGATTATAGTGGTTATAGCCTTATTCTGCCAGGCTGTGAAAGCACAGCATTTGTATGCTCCAAAGAATCAAGTGTAGGAGGAACATAACAACACAAGCACTGTGTCTTGCTGTTGCTTTTGTTCCTGACTTCTCAGACAGTGAAATGAGTACCCAAGGATCCGTGAAAGGATGGAGACAGTGATCTATCCAGAACAAAGGGTGCTGCTGGCTCTGTCAGAATTTTATAACTGTACCACAAGTACCAACCATGGAGTGATTGCCACTCTTGTCCATATCAAGTTGGCCAGATATGCTTTATCTGTTGTGAGGAAATCTCTTGCTTTCCCTCCAGTCCTGCAGCAACCCCAGCATGTAGCAGTGGTGACAGAATTACAACTTTGGTGCTGCTGCAACATTCTTCCTTAGGGCAGGTGTACAGTGTACACTAAGAAAAAAGATTCTACAAAGATGCTCTGGAAGTGAGGCTGGTGAGAGACTTCCAGAGGCAGAAGCGTCAGGATATGCTGGTGCTTACATCCAGCTGGTGCACAGGAGGCAGCATGGCTCTGGCATCCTGAGGCTTCTGCAGCTTATCAAGGGCTGTAATGATATCCTTGTCTTCTCCCTTGCTGTGGCCCCAGGCCCATAGTTACACTGCTAATGTCCCACACCAAGTCCACATTCCCCTCCTTAGCTGGCCAGCACCTCCCTGTGCCCCAGCAGCTGGTCTTGTGGTAACAGTGCTGCACAGGGGCTGCCCAACTCGCTGCTCCCTGAGACTCATCCATGGCTTGGCCTCAGTCAGCTCTTTTGATTTATTTTCCCTTCTGTCAAATGCTTCTGCTGTGAGCATTAGTGTAACATTAACGAAATTTCTATTTCCATTCAGTTCTGTGTTGTGAACTGCATTTCTCTGGTAGGTTTTTGCAATCGTAGTGATGAAACACATTTACTGGTTGTAGCAGTTACAGGAATTCTAAATAAATATCTGTCTTTGTTTAATTTCAGTAAATCGGGACATTTCATTAACATCGTAATAATAGGGATTTGGGGAATACTATGTGTCCATGAAATAATTCTTGAAGCAATTTATTCTTGCATCAGCACAAAACCCCCTTCAATATGGGCTATTCCCAGAAGATAAGGGAATAAACTAGATTATTATTTTTTGTTTGTTTGTTTGTGTTTTGTTTTCTAGATTTTTCTCTGTGTTTTGTATCTGTTTTGGTTTTGCAACTTTGGTTTGTGAAAATACATAATGGCACTTTTCCACTGGATGTAAGTGGTACTGTTTATACTGTTTATAGCTAACCTCCAGGTTACCTTCCATCGGTAAAAGGTACCAATACTGCTGGTGTGATCAATATCCCCTTATCACTCCCTAGAAAAGCATACAGATGTTGTATTCAGTGTAAGTGAGACTGGCTTTGGCAATATTATTATCCTGGCTTCCCTTTTGGATTTACTCTTTTTAATGTACTTCCAGACAGTAGGCTGACTCTGCACAGATTTATACTTTGTTAACCCCTCCCAGATGAATGGGAATGAATACCTGTAACTGAGAGGTGAATTTAGGAGGATATGAACTGGTGAACTGGTGAAAGCATAGATAATGTTTGCTTAGTGTTTTCTCATTATAAAAACATTACCCTCTTTGTGCTTCTTTCTGCAGTGGTGCGAAGGATGACAACTTTATTCTATCATTTGGTGCAGTCTTTTATTTTATTTAATTTTTATTATTATTATTTAAAAAGTAATTTCAAATTAAATTGAAAATGTAGAAAAGCTATGCAGTTGTGAAATATTGTTTGGCAATGCTGACCACCTTCATAGATTGAGGCATTTCATTGATTTCATACATCTGAAATCCAGGGATTAGTTTCTGAGAAATTATTTCCCTACTGCTCCCACTTTGATGGAAGGGATCTATTGTTTTGGGGGCATGTCTGAACACATGGGATGCCTGTTTCTGGGAGAACGCTATCATTCAAATGAGATGATACAAAAGGCAGAGTGTGTAAACTACAGCTGTGGAGAAGCAGATTGTAACTAATGAATCCAGATTCTGCCAGGACTTTGTGTTGTGCTGCTGCAAGCAACAATAACAACAAACTCCTTTCCGTGTATTCTTGATCTGGAATGTTTCTTAAATCTGCCTATGAAAATTTGTCCCAAACAAACTCTTCTAAAAAGCAGTTAAATTAATTATATAACAGTTTTCAGGACAATTATGATTCATAACGGTACAGAATATGGGCTTTATTATGTTGCTTTTATGTGTGGGTATCTACCAGTGAAATCTATGAGGATTGTTCTGTGAGAAAAGTCCTCAGGACCCTGCCTAAAGAGCTGTGTGTTTTAGAGTTGAAAATGGTGTATAGTAATAGGAAAATTCAATTTGTTTTTCTCTTCATCCTTCAACAACATGGGAAGAAAACAACATGGTCTAAACCTAAGTACAGTATTCATGCCGGCCAACAACCCGCTATTGCGCCACACACAAAATTCCCATTGAGGTCAATGGAAGTGCCCTGAGCAGAGTGTCTCTTGGACTGAGCCCGTTTTTGTGTGCGTGTATATGTGCGTGCGTGTGTGTGTGTGTGTGTTGTGTTGAGTAATAATTTTCCACACCAGAAAAAAAAAAAAAAATAAAAAAACCCCAAAACCCAAACCAAAAAAACTTTGTTGTCATGCTATCTTACAAGGAAACTAGTTTCACCCACACAGAGTTGAAAGCACATACCACTCTGTTACAGCACATAAACACTGTTATCACGCTAGTTGCAGAAAGAGCACTGTCACTGGGACATTTTATAGGCATGAGCTTTTATACTATTCAGCAAGCTATTGAAAATTAAAATGTAATTAGTGTAGCAAAACAATAGTTTGCATCTTTTAATTACTGCTCCATTTTTTTGACAGAATGTTTTAATTACTGTTTTTTCTTCTGTTCTGTTTTTATTGATTTGGTGCCAGTTCAATTGTGTTACCAAGACCTCCCAGTACTCAATGAATTTACCTCAGGGGATTCTGCCTTTTTCATTGTTTTAAAATAAACCAGATCTCCAACTACCTACAAAACAAAATTAGAAGTTGAGGAGAAAAAAAGGCAGAAAAATGGGATAAAGAGAGAAAGGAGCAGTAAGGGAAGGAAGGAGGGCAGGAGGGTAGAAATAAGGATAGAAGGACAAAAGGAAGGAGGGGCATGGGGAGAAGAGAGAGAAAGAGAGAGGAAGGAAGGAAGGAAGGAAGGAAGGAAGGAAGGAAGGAAGGAAGGAAGGAAGGAAGGAA
>JANHGN010023510.1:183486-203561 GCA_024605025.1 Megaceryle maxima
AGAAAAGTTTTGTTTCATTTTGCCCCCCAAAAAAAAATAAAAAAAAAAAACCAAACCAAAAACCCAACCCCCCCCCCCAAAAAAAAAAAAAACCACCAAAAACCCAAAAAACACCAAAAACAGGGAAAAGGGAAATTAAAAGGTGAAAGGAAGCATCCAAGTCAGACAAAGAAAAGAACAATTCACCTTTACAATTTTTTTCAGAACAAATTTACTGAGCAAATAAAAACATTCAGGTGCAGTTTTATTTGGGGAAACACATAAAAGTATAAAGTAAAGTAAAGTAAAAAAAAATATTTTCTCAAGGAAAAAATTGAAAGATAATCACATGTTTTGTTGGAAGAATGTGGTGGAAAACAGTCAATGCACTGAGATTAAGAGAGGCAGATAAAACAGGCAGAGACAAAATAAGTCTGTGACCAGGACATTCAGAAGAAAAGCACTGCTATTCCATGAGGCTGCTGCTGAGAATCATGTATGTGAACCATATCCTCTGCAGCTATATTTCTGGAAACCCCAAACTGTGATACCTGGGAACAGGAAAACTCAGATCAGCCAGCAGCAAGAGCTTTGCTAGCAAATTAGTCCCAAACCTTTCTTACAACAAAACTAAATGGGATATTTGAAGCCTGGAGGTAAAAGGGCATAAAACATATGGACACCTAGGTTCTTTACCTCAGCAAATAATTATTTCAGAACCTTTATTCCAGAAAATGGACCTTACATATCCTTCCTTCAGAGCATCTGTGATGACCTAGATGCATTTGCTAATTGCTGTGTAATGGACCAAATGTGTTTATTAGGTTAAGTTAGTTTAACAGGGGGGAAATAAAGGTTATTAAACGTTGTTGTAGCCAGGAATGAAAATCGCAGTTCTTTTTTTCCCCTCTCTTTCTACAGTGATAAATTCCAGAAAATACATCCTGGTTCCCTCTAGTCCGAGCCATCAACAGATGCATGTTTTCTTTCTATAACCAGCTGTAGCTAATTGCATCAGTGCCGCCTCTACTGCTGCACATGAAAAAGAAACCTGTAATTTATTGCAACAGACCATACTATTTCTGCTGTACATCTTGCCCATTCTGTCATTCCAGTGAACGGATTTCTCATGGTAAATTGGCAGTTCAGAAGTGGAAAACAACCTTGCTCAGAAGAAAGCTTTCAAAAACTCCTCCATATGTTCTATCCAGATATTGATAAAAGAACAAACAGAAAACATATTGTTTATCTGTGGGACCATGATTTCCCCATTGGTCAAAGAAATACTGATTCAAATTCATGCCTCATGTACCTTTGTTGTAGCCAACACAAGTACAGCGCTCATGATAATGACCCATTCATTTTATTACTGCTTGAATGGCTACATGGTGCCTTAAAAAACATACGCAGGTGAGGTGGTGCAAATTAGTGTCAAAATCAGTGGAGCTGTGCCAGTTTATACCAGCAACAGATCTGGCTCCAGTCTCTGCCTAAGGGAATTTATGAATCATAATGTAAATCTAAGTAGATCTGGTGGCTGTAAAATTCAATCCTGTCTTTAATAGCAGTGAGGCAGGAGAAGGCGAAAGGTGAGCCCTAACCTACTTTTGAAAGGGTCATGTCAAGGGCAAGGAAAAAGGCCTTTTAATTGTTCTTGCAACTCTAGGGAATGAGACTGTAATGAAAGGCAGTAAAATCTTAATCACAACTGCATTGCTGGAGTTAGGAATTAAATATAATTTTGCTTAAACCTGTGGTTTAACAATATGAAGGCTTTGGGGACTACACTGGTGCAAAGACCTCCCTTCCCCTTCCTCTATTATCAACACCATCAACAACTAGGTAATAACACTCATGTAACTATGCGTGGGGCTATGTTATGAGCTGGATCAAGGAACTGGCTTCAGGTTAAAAATAACCCAGAAAAAATAAACTAATTAATAAGCTCATGGTATGCACATTTAATGGCAGAGGTTAGCATTTGCAAATGCTGGGAGAGCCTCATATGACTGGCATTATATAAGTGTAAAGCACTTAGTAATTCCCAGATATTACTATGTAGTGTTACTATTTATTACTGAGGGTTCAGCCTCTTGTTTGCATCTAGGTATAGATCAAAAAGACTGCCCTCAAAAAGACAACCGTGCCAGGTGGTTGGCTCACAGCTCTGCCTCCTTCACTCACTGAGGTTGGCTCAGCTTAGACTTCCATGTAGCTCAGCCACAACTGCTCACTCCAGCTTAGCAGCTGTAGAGGCTGAAGCCTCAAGTGTTAATTGCTCTATTACATTAATGTGAAACTAGAGGGATGGAGTGGAAAATCACAGCCATTGTCTTTTCATTTACCCTAATTGACCAAGGACAGTAAAAGAGTGGCCTGGAGAAAGCCTCTTCTTATAATGCATTGGCACTAATTAGGAATTTTAACAAAGGCATTTTTAAAATTCTTTACATCCCCTTAGTGATGCAGCTTCAAAGCTATCACTGAGAGAGGGTTTTGTATCATTTAGGTAGTTAGCAGAAAAAGGCAGAGATCACAGCTGTACAACTTCACTCAGACAGCAGGTATGCAGCTGATCCTGAAGAAGACCCAGCACTGCTGATGGCCACAGCCATGCCCAAACCATGAGGGTGTTCTCCCTTCATATGCTGTATCTGTATCAAAGAACAGAGGGAAAACAGACTTCCCAGGGAATGGAGCAAAGTCTGTGGTTTGTGTTATGTCACTGTAGCCCAGAGAGTTGCACTGCTCTGTGACATGTCCGAGAACTGCCCTTCAGACCAGAGGTATGTTCTTCCTTTGAAAATGCATCACTAGAGAAGAATTTTACATTTAAAGAAAGAATGATGAAAAATGTGATATGCAACTTCATTATTGTTTGTCTTCTGTATATATATTCTTTTCCCCATATTACCATAGGATTAAGCCGTATAGGTGTACTGAGACAGGATCCCATTAGCTTTAATGGGAAGGGTTTTCTTTCCTTTCTCTTCTTTCTTTTAAATAAAGACTGAGGGCTTTTGGTTACTGCAGTGAGCAGTAAGTGGGCACAGTGCACTCCATCACTTTGCTGTGATCCATCACTGTCCCCATTCTCCAGCCATGAAGCTTGGTGAAGGATAAGTGGGGAGAAAGAATCTTCACTAACTCCAGTGTTAAACATTTCATCTGTGCAGGCCTTGAAGAAAAACAAGCTCTTTGTAAAGCTGACAGCAACTTGTCTCATGGAGAAATGGGAAGGTAGGACCAGTGGTCTGGGGGTTTGGACTGGGAATGACATTTGCAGACAGGATGTGCTTCTTGAGCTTGCAGCCCTCAGTTTCAAGGTGGCCTTAGACACACAAAATTTCCTTTCTAAAGTGTTACATTTCAGCAAATGCAACCACTAATGTGACTCATTGAGTAGAGTATCAAAGCAGCATACAAGCAAAGAGACTATATACTGGTAGAAATGAAGATGTTTTTCCAACTGTATTTTGTGCTGTTGCCAAAGTGTTTTATGCCCTGGTGCATAACCACATCTAGTGAGTTCTTGTGGCAAGGTTTTGGTAGTGGGGGGGGGGCTACAGAGGTGGCTTCTGTGAGAAGCTGCTAGAAGATTCCTTGTGTCCAGTAGAGCCAGTGCCAGCTAGCTCCAAAGTGGACCTGCCCTTGGCCAGCCAGTGACAACGGTAGCGCCTCTGTGACAACATATTTAAGAAGGGGTAAAAAAAGCCCTCCACTATTGCAGCCAGAGAGGAGTAAGAATATGTGAGAGAAATGACTCTGCAGACGCCAAGGTCAGTGAAGAAGGAGAGGGAGAAGGTGCTTCAGGCACCAGGACAGAGATTCCCCTGCAGCCTCTGGTGACAACCATGGTGAGGCAGGCTGTCCTCCTGCAGCCCATGAAGGTTAATGATGGAGCAGATATCTACCTGCGGCTCATGGAGAACCTCACTCTGGAATATATGGATATGCCCAAAGGAGACTGTGGCATCATGGGAAGTCCATGCTAAAGCAGGCTCCTGGCAGGACCTGTGGACCCATGGAAAGAGAGGGTCCAATGCTGAAGCAGGTTTGCTGGCAGGACTTGTGACGCCGTGAAGGATTCATGCTGGGGCAGTCTGTTCCTGAAGAATTGAACCATATGGAAAGGACCCATACTGGAGCAGTCCATGAAGAACTTCAGTCTGTGGGAAGGACCTATGTTGGAGAAGTTTGTTGAGGACTGTATCCCATGGGAAAGACCCCACTCTGGAGTGGGGGAAGAGTGTGAGGAGTCCTTCTTCTGAAGAGGAAGGAGTGAGAGAGACAATGAGTTATGAACCCATCATCACCCATTCCCTGCCCCACTGCACCACTAGAGGGGAGGAGGCAGAGAAAATTTGGAGTGGAGTTGAGCCCAGGAAAAAGGCAAGGGTTGAAGGAAAGTGTTTTTAAGATTTAATTTTAAATTTTATTTCTCATTATCCTTCCCTGATTTGATTGGTAATAAACTGAATTAATTTCCCTAAGTCAAGGCTATTTTGCCTATGACAGTACTTGCTGAGTGATCAACCTGTCCTTATCTCAACCCACAAGTCTTTTCTTTTGTTTTCTTTCTCTTCTCCAGCTAAGGAGGGGAGTGATAGGTGGTCACCTGGTGTCCAGCCAGGGTCAACCCCCCACAGCATGTCTTCTGTGTGCCATAATTAAATACGCAGTTCTGCCATGAAACTTTTGCTCTCCTAAGAAAAAGTGAAGAGGATAATAGAAGAGTTATGTTTGCAGCCTATAGCACAGCAGACTGTCTCTTTATTGCATGCTAGGCTTTTCAAATAACCCCTAGGGAAAGGATGCAATTACAGCTCTTCCTTTGCAGTAACATACTGCATATTTTATTGCTTAACAGATTTCTTTCTCTTAAGGAGGTTTGTAACACAGAAGGTTGAATTCAAAGTTGAAGATTTAACCAAGACAGAAAGGGCCATAGTAGCTTCTCAGGTTATGTCAGCTAAAAGTAAATCTCAGCTGGTCTCAAGTCAAGGCCTACCAAGCATTCTTGGCTATTTTCAGGGTGTAATTACACAAATATTTTCTTCAGCATCCTGTCCATCACAAAATGTTCCCACACTTTTTGTCTTACCCCACCTGTTTGTCCTGGTCCCTGTGCTGCTTTCAGCTGTCTCCTTGGTGCCAAGTGCCAATGCACCTTTCTGGGGGCCAGTGCTGCACAGGGAATCTTAGCAATGACCTGGATTAAAAATTTGAGTCCTCTATAAAATGTATTTTCTGGAGTGTCTGCAGGCCAAACTGAAGATACCTCTGGATACGAAGAGCCTGAGTGAGATGAAACTCTAGTAGAGCTTCATGTTCTTAATGATAACATCAAGAGGGATGAGAGAGAAGCATGAGCAGTGGCACATTTAGAGATGCTGAATTTGGTTCTACATAACCACAAAGCTAATGCTTTTCTTTTGACTTCATCCTAGCATTAAAACAATTAATGTAACTAGGAAACACTCATATTTTTGAGACAGCCATGCTTAAATTTACATTTCAGATAACTATTGATTTTTCTCTGTGGTCCTAACACTGGATATGCAGGGAACATAGAGAATAGAAGAAAGCTTGTAGGAAAAGACAAGGTCCTGGGCCAGTGTGGGCATGGAGACCTTCTCAGGGTGTGCTATGACTAGGTGAGTGAGGCCAGATGTGCCTGTATATTCCTGGCTTAATGAGTGATCCAGCTAAAAGCAAGCCAGCAATAGTGAGGATGCAGTGGGTCAGATACCTGCGTGGTTCAGTCTCTTGAAGTGGGGGCAAGTTTGTGTTGAATCCTATCCCATGGATGATTCACTGCTGTTTATCTTCAGGCATATGCAAACTACAGTCCTATCTTGAATATTAGTGTGTATGCAGCCTCAGACTCCATCACTTTTCACAGGGATGAGCTGGAACAAACACAAATGTGCCATGACTAGTGTAAGGGTCCTCTTTACTCCGCAGAATTTTCACACCAAGGAAGAATGTATGTATTTTTTATCCTTTAAGGAATTCTTTTTACAACTTATAAAATAATGAAAGTTTTGTTGGTAAAGATAGCAAAAAAAGAATGTAAAAATGTGGCTAAAAGGTTGATGTGACCCAGGGTAAATATGGTGATGATTAGGCATGGAATATAAATAACCTATATAAAGGGTACCAATACTTAAAATGCATATTTTTCTTTAAAGAGAGATGAAGAAAGTATTTACTACCATATTAAATCAAAAGAAATATGTAATTAAAAAGCAATCACTAGCTTCAGAGCTGCAATAAGCCTCTTTATTAGGTATTAATAATTTTACTAGGTACTGGATTGCTGGAGGGCTGGGATGTTATGAGTTGGTAATAAACCATCTTGATACATCATGTTCTTTTGGTCTTGCCAATATGACATTTGCTGTGCAGGCATTAGGAATGTTATACATCTGAACTAAGGCAAATGAAAAGACCCTACTGATCCTGAAACCTTCTTACTGTCTTAGGCAAATTAATATTGAGGGCATTGACTTAAGAAGAGGCATTTTGATCTGTATTAATGTGAGAAAAATATAGCACACAGTAAAACTGACTCCTGGTCGAAAAATAGAAAGGTATGCCTAAAACCTTCTAAATTCAAGAGGGGTTATGAGTACCTATTTCTTTATTGGTCAGTATAGCTCCTCTTGCTGGGACAATACTTACCAGGTGATATCAGCATCATATGCTGTATGAAAACTGTTGAGATTTTATATTAAACTCTAATTGTGACCAGAAAATGAGTCACAAACCAAAACCAGTCTGATGCTAGATCCAAACATGTTCTGTGTAGTTCATTACTGCTGATGACTCCTGGGAAGAAAAATGACCATTAAGAATTGAATCCACATCTCCCCCACTCCCTCCAACCATGAAAACCGATCTGGACATATGGGCCTTCCCTGTTCTGGAAAAAACAGCTCTTGACTTTCAGTGGGATTATGGCTCATGTATCCAAATCTGTTAGCAAGATGACATCAATGAATTTGAAATGTTGTTCTTATGTTAATGCTTCTCTAATTAGCAATGTTTGAAGTAGCTCTGCTAAACTAAGAACATATACTAACCTCAAGCCAAAACTCAGTCCAACCCCTCTTTTGAAAAAATTCAGTTACCATTAGTTTCTTTGTCAACATTATCTGCCAGTGCACAACCCAGGATAGAATACAAATCATCTATAAGCTTTAACATAAAATAATCATGCATAAATTAGGGCCTCAAAAACATTTCTGCAAGTATTTCACCTATGACTCAATAGTTTCAAGAACATTTTCAGCATCTACAACTGACTTACCAATGTCTCAATGCAATAAAAAATACTAAAGAGCAAAGTAGTTCAGCAACAACTCCTGTACCTCCAAATCATTTTTTATCTGTGAGAGAACCGTAACAGATACAGCAGCAGTGACATAAAAAAACCAAAATACTGCAGTTCGGACTTTCCATTACAGCAGCGGTTGTGTAGGTGGGGCACTCTAGAAACGTCTGTCCTCTTTTGGGCTTGTTCATACAGACATGTTTACTTTCAAGCTGATGTATTTCAGTACCTATTCTATTAATACATCTTTCCAGGAGTATACTCATAATCTGTTTAAGGTTAGCAATAAAAACTCTTTCAGAAAGGCAGAGATGCAGAATAGACATGGTAGATGAGTTTTTATAGTAGCAGATCAAGCAGAAACCTACACATATATGCAAAAATTACAAAGCTAAGCAAATCTGCCTGATGGAAGGGTAAGAAAGTGACAATCTGCCTGCTATACTGTCACGGAAAGCTGCCTTTTGATGGGGTAGCTAAGGGTAATATGAATTATAGACAGGTTGACATCTACTTTTTCTCCTCTTCACTGTGTCAAGCTAGCCATTCTTCTAGTAGTTCAACTTTGATAGAAACATTATGCCTTTTAGAACCATTTTGTCATGTAGAGTTCATTTGCTTTCTTGTATATTTTAAGAACTTTACGTTTATTGTCTCTGCATCTATCATTTTTATGGAGAGTGTCTTGGCTTTTTTTTTTTTTTTCTTCAGAATTTTAACACGGATGTGACAGTCTTGATTAGAGATAAAAATAAAGCAGTGAAGTATGTTCAAGAGAAAGTGACCCACCATCCATTGTGTGAGATCTACATAATAGGAAGATTTTTATCTTTAAACATGGATTGCCAGTAATCTTGAATCAGCTAGATTCCACATTGGTGTACAAAGGGCATCAGCTCCTGGTAAGCCCACCTTATTATTATTTAATACTTTCTTGACCTAGACAGAGTTTTGATCATATTCTAAGTGAATATCCAAATCTGGTATATGTGGAGGTGAATATCTTTGGCAATTAGTCACCTAGCCAGGTTACAAAGCTATGTATGAATGTGTATAAAGATGTGCTCTCCAAGTAAGCAAACCACTTGTTTAATTATATGACAATCATTGTGGCAAACCTTACAGAATTTTTCAAGCTGCTGCATACATTTTTCTTCCATAAAAAGAACTACAGAGGGCAATATATTTTATGAGACTGCTTTCAAAATATAAAGTTATGCTGCATAAGCACTCATGGCTAAGTCATAACAACTTACTTCTTTTTACTTTTTTAACTTATTCCTTTTAATCCCTAAGACTCACTAAATACTACTAATTTTTAAAAAATAGTAAACAGTTAAGCCAGAGACAGGCTTATTTTCAAAAATCATAAGTACTTTCCTTTTGCTTTCTGAATTCTGGAGTTCATTACAATCCTTTCTTTTTGTCCAGAGATTCTCACAGAACTGCAGTAGCTCTTCACTTTAGCCCACTTCTGAAAAATGCACATCTTAAACTTTGTGTGTTAAGGACCAGACAAATGAGTTACTATTTCTAGTATAGTCTGCAACTATACCAATTATAAGGTTATACTTAGCTCGATGGTTCAGAGAGCATCCCTAAACTCATCAGGCCCCTGTCTCTTCCAAGAAGAGAAGGACCTTCAGATTTCCCTCCAAAGGGCTAACCTGGGGTGTCTGAATAAAGTACCTTTGCTCTCAGATGAGCACTCTTTTCATGACCTGTTTTAGGTACTTAAAGGAGCTTGCACTCTAAGCCTGTCTCTCCCTTGATTGATAAGGATGCCTGGACAAGAAGTTGACATGCAGAAGTTTATACTACAAGTATCTGCATGTAGCCAGACAAAGCTCCCTTTGAATAAGAGATTCAAAGACATATGGTAAGATGCCTCTACATTCATGTGACTGAAGCCACACACAGTTGTGTTACCTTGTCTGAGGTGCAAGAAAAGATACAGCTGAACTTTTGCATTCTCTGCTAATGTAACCCAGGGAATGAGCAAAGAAACCGAAGAGATTCTGCTATTTCATCACACTTCTGCTCTCTTTCTGGCATTATTAGGACAGTATTGGCACAGCATAGTTTCTTATTGGGGCATTTACGTGACAAACATTATTTGCTGACAATTACACAAAACTGTAAATCTTGTTGGAGCTTTCACATTTCCTGATACTAAATGTGTGCGACTAATTTGACTCATGACACTGTGCAGATGTGGAGACAGTTATTTAAGTGATACCTGTCTTCTTCACATTCTGATAAGTATACTTATGACTAAAACCATGTAGTAATAACATTTACTGGTAGATTCAGTCACACCACAAACTATCACTTAGTCTCAAATAAACTTAGAATTTGACGCAATAATTCCTGCTGTGGAGGGAATGAATTCTTTCTTGTTTACCAGAAATCATTTTTTTTCATATTTATTATTTGGCTGATCGTACCACATGTGAAAAACAACAAGAGAAAATTTACATAGTTCTTTTCCTATGTGTTGACAAGTGAAAAGTTTCAGAAGTTCTCCTCAGTTATGGTTCACATTTAAGCATCCACAGAATTTCTTTCCTGAGGATCAGAGACATGTCCTTGATAAACAGGAATAAACAAGCTGAGTCACATGAAATTGGAAACAAAGGCTATGCTCCTCAGTTAAAGCTAATTAAAGTGTGTAAATCCTAATTCCATATCCTTACACTGCTTTCTGGAGGTTTTTTTTTTCTTCCAAGTCATCACATCATTTTATAATTTTAAAAACCTATGCTATTAAACCAGAGTGAGCTGTTCATTCATTGTTTAGATAACATATGTAAAACCCTTTCTCCTGGCTAATGACTGAAACCATTGCAGCCCAATTACCTGCTGCTGATGGGAAGTAGTAAATGAATTCCTTAATTTGCTTTGCTTGTGCTTGTACCTTTTTCTTTACCTATTAAATTGCCTTTATCTCAAACCATGAGTTTTCTCACTTTTATCCTTCTTTTTCTCTTCTCCATCCTGCTGGGGATGGAGGGTTGGTGGTGAGCAAGCAGCTGTGTGGTGCTTAGCTGCCTATTGGGGTTAAACCACAACACACAGACATGGTCATGGGCAAATAAAATGTGAGAACATAGCGAGATAGTGCTAGACTAGAATGGTTCTGATGAAGACACAGGAAGAAACAGTTTCCAGAAGCTTGGCCATTGGAAACTTCATTACACAGATTCCAGTGGTATTTTGATGGAGACCCTTCTTCAGTGTGGGCTTACCGAAAACAAATCAAGTCGTACTATGTGACACCAAAGACTTGTTTACAAGCATGCATTTGCTGATGGAAGTGGGAACACCCTTAGAACAGTTTTTTCCTTTCACCTTATTCCTTTTTCAGTGTGTAATGGGCAAGAGGCAATTATGGCAAGCAGCAACCAAAGTAACAGAGGTCAGGAAAGATGTCAGTAAACATTAGCTGATCAGGGGACTGTGATTCTGCTGCATGACTACTTTGAGGTTGAAGAATTTGATTTTGTTCCACGTTGAAATGAAGGCAAATGTGTTCTATCAGTTGTGTGCACAGGTGGGATGAATGTGTCATTTTAATAGTTGGGTGGTGAAGGGACATAGCAAGCATGTGGAAGACCCAGGTACAACTTCCTGTTCAGCTTGATTCAGGACAGGGATTTTCCATTCTATATCAGGGTTTTGAACATGCTTCTCCCACATACTTACTCATCACCATAGGTGACCAATTCTGGAGTCTTTTTTTTTTGCATCTTCTCTCTCTTAACTACAAAACTCAATAGTTCAGTGCAAATGCTTTGAGAACCTGCAAGGAAGCTTTTGTTTAAGATTTTGTGTTCCTCTGCCTTTACATTCTGCAAGACAAATGATGTTCTCCGGATTATTGCAAATCAGGAAAATGCTGAGAACAGAAAAGGCATCTTATCATCTTAGGAGCACTTTTCTATAGGTAACAGCTTCCAAGGTGTGTTTTCCGTAGAGGGCACATTTGGACAAAATTGTGGGCTGGTACAGAAGATCCTGCAAATTCACGACACAACTGATGATAAATGTGAGAGGGAACAGAAGTTTACCAAGAGAGTTTGGAGCACATGACCTGCAAGGAGATGCTCCATACTTCCAAAGGATGTTCAAAACATGAGAGAAAAAAAAACATGGGTGACCTGATCCTGAGTGGGAGGTAGTCTTGCACTGAGTAGGAGGCCGGACTAGATTGTCTTTAGAAGTCCCTTCTAACCAACATTTCCTTGATTCTGTTAATATCACAGTGGAAATGCTCATCTTGATAAAGACTAGAGAAAACTGTTGTAAAGAGAATGAAAAGAAGGTTTTTGAAGCAGCTAGACACTATCTGATCATGATTAAACTATCCTGAGTTACTGTTCTGGACCTGCCTAACACTAGCCAGTGCTAAAATAAAGGAGATGAGTCCTCCTGGTAGAGAAAATCTGGTTTAATTGTGCTCTTGGGATGCCATATGCTATGTTTGTTAGGATCCTCCAGTGTCACAGTTATAGTTAAAAACCTCCAGGTAAGTCTCTACAGGGGCACAGCTTGGATTACAGGAATAAGCCTTGTGCTTCTCTCTCTGAGACCTCCCATGACCCAAACAGTTCATCCAGTAACATGAATGATTTCTGGTACGCACAGTACAGAATGTTAGACTCACAAGGTATCAGCTGAGATCAATAGGCAGCAAAAATGGCTATCCAGAAGACAATAGGACTACTAACACCACTCACTAGATTAATGGAATAGAAGATGTGTAGTGGGAAACTTTAAGTTGGTTTGGATAGTCTAATGTGCAGCCAAGCCTTGACAACGTCCCTGTTATTTCACAATGGAGTTTTTGATCTCTTCTGAGTGCTGCTGGCATCCCTTTTCACAGTGGGATGAGACCATTGTAATATGTCCTTTTCCTGGACCCAACTCTCACACAATCTATACTTAAATTCCTGGAAGTTAAGATCAAAGTGAGCACTATAGAATGAAGTGAGTGGAGATGGAATGGGCACTTAGCTACCTTGTGTGAGGACACTGGTCTGTAAGAGACTGGGACACTACAAGAGACAAAGTATATGCCTCCAGCACATACCGTGTTGGACCTGGGAGACACAGTGAGTGGTCTTAATCCAGCAGCAACGCTACCATGTAAGCAGACCTATAAATGATCATGCCACGAAATTCCTAAGTGCCAAGCAGATAAATGCTCTCCCCATTCTCTGATATCTCACAGAATGATATTTCTAACCACTGGATGACATATAATTCCTTGTTTGTATTTTCTATTACAGGATTAAAATGGAACCATTCTGTCTTCAAGCCTAGGTGTCTAGAAAAGCCAGGGTGTCAGCAAAGTGTCTAGAGGGTAGAGGGAACTTTCAATGGCCTATGAAATCACTTCAGGTCTATTGCTTCAAACCATTTAAAATCATCCCAAATTTAATTTCTCCAGCAGAACTGGAAAACACAGAGCATCCAGGCAGCGTGGGTGGTCCTGGCTATCTTTTCCTCTGACTTGAACAACATTTCCTCATGCTCATGAAACTACATATGTGTTGATACCTATCATCCTGTACTATTGCATTTTCATCTAAGTAATCATTTATTTTATCAGCACTGATAGTTATTTACCGTTCATTTGCTGTCACTGAGATGGGTGCTGTGTGGTGGGTTGGTCTCTAGGGGGTTTGGTGAATTATCATTTGAAGATTTTATCTGAGTTTCTGTATGTTGAGGGTAAACGTCATAAGAAATAAAGCCACAAGATTATCCTTCCTTCATGTTATTGTAGTTTGAAATGGGTTGTGACTGTGGCAAGTGTCTATGACTTTCTGTAAGAATGAACCACATCTGATAAAGATGACAATCACTATGGTGTTAGAAAGTTAGCTGAAAAGTAGGATGATCAGTATGAGTCATGCTGTCAGGGGAAACAGTTCTACCCATTTATTTTGTTTTGTTATTTGGTGCATCACCTTCTCAAAAGATATTCCAAGATAGCATACCACTTGAAAGATGATGAAGTGCATTTTGCATGCTGATGAGTGCTCCTCAGCTCCCAGTGATGGCAGTCATTACTGAGGAAGCACAGTGTTTTTCCAAATTTGGCTATAAATCCACGGCAGCAATCACACAGTGGGGCTCTTCCTCTTCGATACAACAGCAGGAAGTACAGCACAGAAACTGTCTTTTCCTTCTCATTGCTCCCAGTAGGAGTAGCCCCTTTAGGAACTTCTTGTCTGCTTGTTTGTTGCTGACCCTTTAAATAAGACAAGCAACTTCACACCTGGGTGGCCATTTTGCAAACAGCAGCCACTTGCTCCACATTTTTCCATTGGAAATCAAAAGATTCCTGTTTTCTTTTACTTCTGTCAGGGGATATGGCCTGCATACTTGCTACCTTCTTGTACAGATGGAAGGCAAAATTAATAGCATGTGTTTTTCTCAAGGCAAGCAAGTAAGCAAAGGAGGAAACCCTACTAATCTTGCTTAATTTGCAACTGGGTTCCATTCTGTATTTCAAGGTCAGGATCCCATGGTCTTCAGAGAAGCTACAATGATGTATGTCACTGATGTATGATAATTTAGTCCACTATAATTATTATTATCTCCTAATTTGCTTGGATTTTCCATGGTTTATCTAAGCTTTTTCCTGCCTTTACTTTGCAGCAAGCTCTAGAACTTGCTAAACCTAGATGTCCGTGCAAAACAATAGTGGATATGGGGGGAAGCTATGAGTCCCTCACCCTAGAGTTTGTAGATGTTAGCACAATTTCTTTCAGAACCTATTATGGGGAACAAAAAGAGGCTGAACAAGAATAAGAATGGTGTTTGCAGCAGATCTTGTCACCTTCACCTGTAACACATTTTAGTTCCTTGAAAATTTGTAAGACAGGAAAATCAGTTTCAAATAAGACTTCTAAACTTCTGAAAATAGTAGCCTTTTTTTTTCCTGACATGATGGAATCTCATAGACTGGAATACTTATCCACAATTGATTAAAATAATGTCTTTTCAGAAAGAAAAAAAGGTGCTGGCCATATTCTAACCCGCCAGTGCAGGTGGTATGCTTGCACAGGACAGCTTGCATATACAATATTGACAATTTAATCTCTGAACAAACTGAGATTTACTCCAGTTTGTGTCAGTAGAATCTGTAATTTCCGCTCCCTTTGGACTCAGTGAACTGTGGAGATTAGTCAAAGACAGAGTTAGTTATATTCTTTCTGAAGGAGTGGCAGTCAGGTTGGATGATCTTTCCCCCTGAAAATTCCCACAGGTCCGTGTTTGGATTCATGTAGTGCTGATGGTGCACAACATACAGTAAAGCCTTGCTACCTGCAATAGTCACGCTCACCCTCACTTCAGAGTGTGCCATTACGCGCAAGGAATTGGTATGCCAAGTCTAACTAGTGAGATAGCTTCAGTCAGCTGTGCACCCCTCATGGCACACAGTAGCTGTCATTTCCATACTGACTAAACAGACTCCAATAGATAATTCTGCTTTTCTCTGGTGAAACCATGGTACAAAGAATACTAATCATCCCTCACACAGGGCTAACGGAGGAAGAAGGTTTTCCATGGAAAACAGTAACTGGATATCTTAATACTCTTGGACTTTAGAAGCTATTAAATCTAAAAAAATCTTTAAAAACTAAGAATATATAGCTTCACAGTCTTTTAAATAAGAAACTAGCTTCACTAGTTAAAAGAAGCCATGAAACATCTTTTGTTCATTCTTTATAAGCTTGCAAGTGTACATGTGATATTAATAGAATCTCTATGGGGTAAACATGCCTGGGTTTTATGATGAGCTCATATAGGTAACATGTCCTGTTGTGTTCACAAGGCTGATAAGCACTCAGTAGTAAGTAGACAGGCAAAGAAAATAGAGTAACATAATATTACTGATTCTGTAAGAAAAAAAATCATAAGATACATGATTTGCATGGTCAACAGCCAAGGAAGGAGTGTTTGTTTGGAGTACCTCATAAATCCATGGCATGGTACTTGTAGTTTTGCTGCTATCAGAACAAATTTCTAGAGCTGGATAGTAAATCACCATTGAACAATGATTTTCTTCTTCATAATATAAAAATAGATCTAACAGGTCTATTCAGTAAAGGGGACTGCATCTGCAGAAACTGTTTGCATAAGGAAGCACTGATGTGTCCCATATAAACTTAAAATACAACTGGGCATGGAGGACAGTCACCTTAGGAGAAAGATACTATGGTCCCTTTGAGTGACCAGCTCTGAAATGTGTAAAGTTTATGTACAGTTCATACATAAAAATTCAAGTAGAAATGTTTGACATAGGAGGTTGTAAGAGATAATGACATTTCTCATTTTCCAGTCTGAGAAAGCTGTAAGTTTTGTTCACTAAAGTGAGTAGGTAGCTTATTTTTAGAAAGATTTTTAGCTTATTTTTAGACAGATTTCTTTCCTTTAGAAAGAAAGAATATTTGGCTTCTAAGATTCCTTTTATCTGGACCAACCTAGGAAAGAAATTAAGACCTCTTTCTGGAAGAAGCTCTAGATAGAGGTGAATTGGGACAGTGTACATTCCCAGGTCATGTGTTACAAAGCGAAGACAGCTCTGCCTTCTCACTCTGGAAAACATTGTACAATGAACAGGAGTAAGGGTTCATTCAGAAGGGGACCTTATTGTTTGTCTTCCTTTGCACCAGAACTTGCGCAAAATAAATGCATCATACACAATGAAAGAAGAATGTTCTGGCTAGTCCAGAAAAAGGAGGAGCTTCATTACTGTCTTTTATTTTTGGACTTTAAAAGTTTTAATATAGTACTAAGATCAACATATTAACTTCAGTAGACACAATAGCAAGAAAGAGAAGAATAAATCAGTTTGAACATTCATTAAATCATGCTACAAAAAGAATAAAAAATCTTAATCAATGACGACTTATTAAAACATATCCTTTATATTCTGTTCTCTTAAAAACCTTGCAAGGAAGCCCAAAAGATTGCATGACGTGCTGGCATGTCTATTTCTGTAAATGTTGTGTGTTTTGTTTTCTCAGCCCCAACTTTGCCAATGGGAAATGATGATTCCCCAAGGGAAAGTTAGTGTGACTGGGGACATGCCAGAAGATGGGTAAAACCTCTGCACTTGTCCACTATGTATGTGTGTAAGTAATTCTTTTCCAGAGCTCTGGATAGCTTGCACAACTTCCTCTTTGGTGGTTTTATTTTCTTAATAAAAACCTATTTGGAATAAGCACAACAGTTTAATTGGGGACTGGAGCACATTAGAAATGGAATGTAGAGATGGAAGAGTAGCAGTCAACTTTGCTCTTTAAGCATCATCTTTCCTGCCTCACTCCTCTGTCGTCTTCTTGGATACCTCAGCTACCTACAGATTATCCCAAAAACAGCAAGCCATGATCTTTTCAGATAATGTACTGTTAGTAGTGTATTGGTGGGATGCAGCATCCACAGGCCCAGAGTTATCTGGGGGAAAATCTGCAGCTCTACTACCCTTGTAGGTATCTTCCTGAGGAAGATAAACAAAGGTGGCCCAGTTACTACTGGGATGGGAGACTGCCCTGGGACATCATTTAAGAGCTATGGATGTTGTCTATCTGGACTTCCATAAGGCTTTTAACTTGGTACCTCACAACATCCTTCTTTCAACATTGGAGAGATATGAATTTGGTGGGTGGTCTGTTTGGTGGATAATTAATTGGTTGGATGGTCACATCCAGAGGATAGTGGTCCACAGCTCGATGTCCAGATGGAGACTGTTGACAAATGATGCCCCTCAGAGGTCTGTACTGGGACCACTGCTGTTTAGTATCTTCATCAATGACTTTGACAGTGAGATCAAATGCATCCTCAGCTAGTTTGCAGATAACACCAAGCTGAGCAGTGCAGTTGACATGCCAGAGGGACAGGATGCCACCAGAACAACTTGGACAAGCTTGAGAAGTAGGCCCATGTGAACCTTATGAGGTTCAACAAGGCCAGGTTCAAGGCCCTACACCTGAGCTGTGGCAACACCCTGTTATCAATACAGGTCAAGGAGAAGAACTTAGGGGTAATGGTGGATGAAAAGCTAGACATGATGATGTCTAGGGTGATTCTTCCTCTCTATTCTGCTCTGGTGAGACCTTTCCTGGAGGACTGTGTCCAGCTCTGGACCCTTCAGCACGTGAAGGACATGAACCTTTTGGAGTAGGTCCAGAGGAGAGCCACAAAAAATGATCAGGAGGGTTGGAACACCTCTCCTGTGAAGAAAAGCTGAGAGAGTGTTGTTCATCCTGGAGAAGTCTCCAGGGAGACCTTATTGTGGCCTTTCAGTACTTAAAGGGAGCCTATGAGAAAGATAGGGACAGTCTTTTTAGTATGGCCTGTTGCAACAGGACAAGGGTTATTGATTTTTAAATAAAAGAGGGTTGAAGATATAAGGAAGAAATTTTTTTACACTGAGGGTGGTGAGACATTGGAACAGGTTGCCCAGAGAGGTGGTAGACTCCCCATCCCTAGAAACACTCAAGGTCAGGTTGGACTTGTCTCTGAGCAACCTGCTCTAGTTGTAGATGTCCCCATTCACTGCAGATGGCCTTTAAAGGCCATCCCTTCCAGCCCAAACCATTCTGTGTTTCTATGAATTGTTTGAATTTTTCAAATCCTCTTTGGGCTACATTTTGGGTTCAATCTTTGGATCCAGTGCCAAGTGTACAGTGATTTATAACAAAACACTCAATCCATTGGAAACAAATAGAAACTGAGTGGTTCTCTGAACAGATCTCTGCATATTTTCTTGTTCTTTTCTTTTTTTTTTTTTTTCCCCCTCACAGAAGTGCTGGTGATTGAATGCTCATACTGTATCTACCAGTTTTGTCCTATCCATCTCCTAGGTAAGCATGGTAGTGTCCATGGATGAAGGTCTGCATTTATAACACTGCCTAGAAACTCTTCTCCACAGCAGCACATTTCATGTAATATAGAAAGTGTTATCTTTGTTTATGTTAGAAAGTGTTATGAGTAGAAGCCTATGGTAGATCTGAAAAATAAAGCTGGCTGCTTTAACAGGAGTAAATCCTGACTATGCAAATAGACTGTGCTGAGACAGGACTTTCTCAATGCCTTAGTCCAAGTCTGTGGAATCACCTCTAGCAGAATTTCATCTCCCCAAGGTAATCTTCACTCTGCTCTTAGAGCAAGTGAAATTCTTTGACCCAGCTTTTAATAATAAAATCACACAGTAAAGAAGATATTAACACAGATATATAAACCCTACAATTTTCCCCTGTGAGGAGAAAGAGCTTAACATGGCAGATATTAGTCACCTTCCTCACATAACTACTAGAAGGTCTGATATAATAGTGATGGCTACCATATAAAAATCGAATATGAAGTCTGAAAACTTTCAAAATATATTTAGACATTTTCTACCCTACCTTTTGTCTTGCTTCTCATCTTTATCTATTGATAGAGGCAGGATTATTATTTTTCTACAAGTCTCAACACCATGGTATTTGAATGCCCCCCAGGAATGGGAGAGTGTGGAGAATCCTGTAGCAACCTGTTAACGGTAGTACTTCTTTATCCCTGATTGACAGATGGAGAACCAGAAACACAGTGAGGTTATCTCGCTCTCACAAATTCATGATGTACATTTGTGGCAGGCCTGGGATAAAATTCAGTGTGTGATTTCTTGCCCGGTGAGACACCATAAAAGCTTAACCATAACCATTACAACCACCATTCTTGCCCTCTTGTTACATCTGTGTTCCTCCTTCCATCACTCAGCATGTTCTCATTGAACTGACAGTACCATTTTGTTCTGTGTTCCCAAGCACCCTTACAAATATCATAACAGCTGTTTTTTTCCCAAAGCCCATTTCACACAAGTTTTTCACCTACTAAGTTGTGTCCCTGTATGTGAAAGCAGTAGATCATCAAAGGGTGTTCACACCCATCACAGTCCCTGGAAGGCTCTGTTCTTGTCAGCCCTTGTGGTTCAGGTTTTCCTCAATTTTAATTGATACTTAATGGATCACTTTATAATGTTATACCCCTTCATTTTGTGCTATTGTCACCCAGCAAACTGCTAGTGAAAACAGTCGAATACTTCCACTCTGTATCAACACTCTCTCTAATTGATTATTGAATTAAAGCAGCCTTTTGAAAACTGTTATAGACTCAGTCTGCATCACGCAGAAGTCAGAAGTTAATACAACTTTCATCAGAAGGTCTCCTCTAAGTAGCTGCATGGGAAAAATATTAAAGAGGAGACGGTCAGTAAATATGACTATTCTTAAACATTGTCTACTGGGGAAGATGCTCTAATCCTCCATGAGTCTAAGATTGGATATACATCTGCAGAATTGAACTGATACAGGAGAACGAGCTAGGAAGTTCAACTGTTCCACATGTGAACTGTTTCTATACAATGCATAAGCCATAGGAAACAACAACTTAGTTGCCTTAAGGAAGTGGATGGTCTTGACTGCTTTTATTTTGAGGGTTTTATATACAGTTTGAAGTAATGATTTTGTGGAATTCATAATTTGTATTGACTTTAACTCTTCCTTTTTTAAAGATTTGCAAGTAAGTTTTCTTGTGCTATAGTGATACTATTCAGTATTGATATTTGAAGTTTTACCAGGCTTGACTGTAACTAGCTGTATAAATTATAATAATTCCTTTCTGTTCCCACTTTTTTTAGCACTACTCTTATAATTAAAAAAAAAAAAAAGAAAAAAAGAAAAAAAGAAAAAAAGAAAAA
>JANHGN010023510.1:203661-322156 GCA_024605025.1 Megaceryle maxima
GGATTTCCCCTTAGTGAAGCCATGCTGGCTGTCCTTGATCACCTCCCTGTCCTCCATGTGCCTTACCAGACCACCTAAGAGAATCTGCTCCATGATCTTCCCATAACTGTTAAGTTATAGTAGAAGTCTAGGTTTTGCCCATGCTTTTTAACTGAGCACAGTTCTAGTCCCCACAGCTCAGAAAGGAGATAAAAGAAATGGAAGATATTCAGAGAACAGCATAAGACATGAAGACAAGGTTCTCCGCAGCACCAAAGAGAGGCAATTGAGTGAAGTTGCCAGCAGCACGGACACAGTTGGGTAGGGATCAACTGCTCGCAGTCTCTTCCAGTACAAGGACTAGAAAAAAATTCTAGAAGCCTGAAACACAGCAAGGTATACTACATTGTATGTCATGGGATTTGGTATTTGTCTTTTAACTGGGCTATTTGAGAGTTTGTTTGTACTTGTCTCAAATGCTAAGACGGTGTCAAGTGAGGCGATGAAGATCAGTTTTTCTGTATCATATCCATGGATCACATTGGGAGTTTCAAGGCTGAGGTCCATTTTCTCTCATGACTTTGACTGGATGAGCAAACAGGAAAGCACACGCAGACTGTGTTCCTATGCTGCTAGATAAAGGAGGCCAATGCCTGGTCCCAAAGACAAATGGCAATGACTATCTCAGTCCCACTGCTGAGGTCTATCCAGCATGGCAGAAACCTGTAAAAGATTTGTGTAGGCCAACCATAACTGGAACAGGCTGAAACAAAGCGAGGGAGTGAGCTACCATTTAATCAATATGGGCCATCAAGAATGCAGTGCTAGGGCTCACACTCTGCCTTTTCTTTACCTAACAGTATAGCTACTTGGATATAGTATATCCAAACGTCTGCCCCTGTTTGCAGATCATTGTATGCCCCTCTTCTAGAGACAACTTAGAAAAAATAATTCTGAAATAATGGGCATGTGACAACAGTGTGTACAGTAATTGCACAGCACTAAAGAATGGGCTGTCGAGCAGTCATCGTGTACACTGATCACTAAAGCTTCCCAAAATCATTTTCAGGGTTTAAGAAAATGAGTGCTCTGAAGTAATGGTACTTTAGACCTGAAACCTATATAATATATCATTATCATAGATTACATCTGAGATCTCAAAACAGTAAAAAAGAATATATATAGGTAATTTTTCTAAAAGAAATGAAACATATGTTTGAAAAAAAAAGTCTCCACAGGGTTGAAGGAAATGAATACTTGGGCATAGGCTTTGTTCTCCTGTCAGACACTTCCCAGGAACAAAGGCTTCATAACCTACAGCATTCTCTTTTTTTTCTGTTATTATGGACCAAAATAATAATCAAAAGAAACATTCTATCAGAGAAGCACTTAAATTTGTCATATTCCAGTATGTAGAATATACTCTTGCTGCAACTGTTGATGCAATAAATAAACAAGAAAAAAAAGTGATACCATCACTAAATTCTCCATAACACTGTCAGAGAAAAATCCACTGATAAATCTTCATCTATTTCATTCACAAGAACACTTGAACCTTAAAACTGACAACTTCAGTTTTATAAGATCATGCTCATGTTTAATAACTTCATTAATCTTTTAATTACACCTTGCTGTGACCAATAATGTCCAACAGAGTCACGAAACAGTTAGGCTGGAAGGGACCTCTGGAAATCAGGTAGTCATAGCCCCCTGTTCAAAGCAAGGCTAATGTCAAAGTAACATTGAGCTGCTCAGGATCTTGTCCAATTGAGTTCTGTCTACATCCTACAGAGCTTCAGTTCAGCAGAGACCAATCTTCTGAAAGCCAGGAAATACAAAGAGAAGACACGCCAGTGTCATTGTACAATTGCTTTGTTGAAGCTGCCAAAAGCCGTCAAGAGTTTTCCAGGCTCCAGGCAGAATGCCTGCACCACCTTTAGAGGGTGAGAGGTTTCATTACAGCAAGGTATCAGAGCTGTGAAACCAGTGTGGGCCGACAATATGCCAGTGGAAAGGCTGGGTGCATATGTTACAATGAAGAGGTATAAAAGTGCTGGAAAAGATGGTTAAAAATAATTTATTCTGGATCAGAATCCTTTTGATATAGGAAATTCTCTGCAAGTAAATGGTATATAAGGATGGGTTGAGTGTTTGATGAGCATATCAATGAAAGCAGAGCATTAAACAGCACTAAGGAGTTATAAAATTGAAAACATCTACTTGCAACCTGACTGTAGTAAGGACAGACTTGCAGTTCAGTTCAAGTCCATCTCCTGGACTTCATGGATTCATTGATTTATCTTGAGGTCCCCTTAGAGTCTTTTATTCCCTTATAAGGAAATAAAAGGAGATGTTCAGCTCTACAGAAAAGGCAACTTACTCCTCCATTCTCTCCTTCCACCTGCTGCGTCACAGACATATAAATACATTTTAAATATGTATTTTCAACTTTTCAAATTTGAATGCTCGGGAAAACATATTATAACCACATGCTCATAGTTACTTCTCCAATTTTCAGTAGAGGCAGAGTCTGAAGTCACAATAGTGAGGTGCAAGACAGATTCTGGGCCACTAACAGCTTTGGAATCAGGTAGGGGAAATGGTTTTGGCAAAGTATTTCTGTGTGCAAAAATTTCATTTGCTTGGTGAACAAAATCCTACACTTCACAATGTGCTAAATTCAACCTTCCCAAATGAGAGCTAGAGTTGTAAGTGGAGAAAAATATGACAAAATGGGATTAGCTGAGGAACTACTCAAACCAACAATAACAAACCGTGACAGAACCTGTGTACTTCAAGAAGTGCTATGGGCTCTGCCCACACCTTCATCCCTGGAGACTTTATCTCAGAAACCTCTTGGTCAAATGATCCGAAGTTTTCCTCAGTTCATCACTTTGTATGGCATCCTATGGATTTCACAGTAATCCAAAGCAGCACAAATATTTCCGAGCCCTTATGCCGCAGCCAAATGAACCTGCAGTATACCCCAGGGTTCTGGTCCCTCTATCATCTGGGGACCCGGCCAGGCACTCTGCAGTGCCCATCTGCTGCACACAGATGGGCTTCCTCACAAAGGAAACAAAAGTGGGAGGGAGGGGGTTGCCACACATCCTAGTTGTGCCCTGATATGCCCTAGACAGACTGTGACCAGGGCATACACCTCTCCTCAGGCACTCAGATGTATTCCCAGGTCCCATACTCTAGAAACAGTCCTAGAAAACCTGGTTTTTAAACTAAGGCGCTCTCAACTCTGTGGCAGAGCTGATGCTCTGCTTTGCTCTGATACACATCAAGCCTTCAGCGGAGGAGTGCAAATACAGAAGAATGCTTAATTACTTATTTTTAAATGTGTGACAGATATGCAACAATTCTAATGTCTAGACTATAATTTACATAAATACATTTTAAACCAAAATATCTTAAAATTATTTAATTCCTGCTTCTATGCTTAAATGCTTTGCTGGATTGGGGCCAGGCTGCAGGATCGAGCCGAAGGTGCATAAATCAAACCTTCAAAGAACTATAATGTTCACAAAGACTGTATTTGGTTGAGCAAATTTAGAAGAATGAAATCAAGTATGAAGAGAAATTAGATTGGCTGAAAATTAATAAAGCACAGCTGGAATTATTCGATTCATCCATATTTGTTGCTTAAATGGCTCTAGGGCTAAGTCTTGCTGAAAGAAGATACTTCAAGACTCAGGGGTCAATTGCTTTTGGAGACAAATTGACCTACAGGAATACACTTGTCTAATTTGGTTCTTGCAGTGGGGCAAGTCTACAGAAATACATAACCAAAAAACCAATTTAGATTCCAGTGAGTGGATATCAGAGGTCAAGTTTAAGGTTCCCATAAATTTACATATATACACTAAAAGATTAATAACTTTTCAAGCTACCGCATTTCTTTGCTAAAAGCAAAGATTTATAGATAAAATCTGAGAAAGAAACAACATATGTGCTTATTCCCCATTCTGCTGGGTAGAGACCACGCAGCTCATTGCTCGTTGCTGTGGCTAGCCCTGCAGTATTTCATACTTGTACTCCCTGAGTATGACCAAGCTGTAACATTACTGCTGGCTCAGCTCCTAGAAGAAAGCATGTGCAGGTCTCACAATCATTAATAACCAAACTAATTTTATAAGCCAGTTCTAATACTACACCTTTAGTTAACTGGTCTTACTACTATTAGTTACACTCTTAGATCTGGATCCAAGCTTATAGTTATTATATCGTTTACAATGAGACCTTCTGAGTAGAGTTATCCATTCTAAATATCATGCTTTTCACCCAGACACATGATATATTCATACATCAGTATTGCTAGGAATGTACTTTATAAAATAGCACTAAAATGGAACAGTATTAAAATGTAAAAATACATTTTAGAATAGAAAATTATTTTATATATATGGTCCCTGAAGCTAGCATTAACCTTCCAAGAAATCTACAAAACCTAAGTCCAGAATTTACTTGGCAAAATAATGAAAATTTCACTCTCGATACTAATCCTGGAAGGTAAAATATTTTTATCTTTAAATTGCAATCTTTCAAATTCAATCAAAGCAAAAATAATATTTCCAGTTGGGTTATTTACCAGGAGTGAAAATGAAAAAATAAATTCACACATTCCACTGTAAGTTATCAGAAATCTAACCACTGTATCACTGGTAAATGCATAAGAATGGATAAAATATTGGAAGTATTTTTCTACATACAACAACTCCAAAAGTTTTTTTTTGCTCCGTCGTTTTTTTTACTCCTTTCACTATTAACAGGATCTATAGGTATTTACAATAAATGATTTGTCAACAAATATATAAACCTAACTGGCATTACCTTCGGAAAATTTACAAGGCAGTTAAAGGCGTATCCTTTTTTTTTTGGAGTGGTTTCAAACACATTAGTGGTCAGAAGGGAAAAATATATAACTACATTCATCTTTTTAGTCCTCTTTTCATAGAGCCATGCAAGTTTTGGATGTTTTCTACATTTTTCTTCTCAAACCATAGAATTGATCCTATTTCATAAAAGCATGTACAAAAATGTTACATGGGAGATGCACTGTCCCGTGACTTTCAAACTGCAAAGGTCCAGGAAGTAGAAGAATCATGTGATTCAGTCAAGAGAATATTTTTACTGCAGAAGGGACCCCACTCAGGTTTTGTTGTGGTTGGTGTTTTTTGGTTGGTTTTGTGGTTGGTTGTTTTGGGGTGGGTTTTTGGGGGTTTTTTTAGTTTGGTTTTTTTTTTAGTTATTTGGTTTGGCACTTTTTTTTTTTAACAATAATCTATTCTTTATTTCTTATGTGATTAAGAAACTGTATCTCCTCACAGACATTAAGACATCCTAGAAACAGAGGTAAATTTCTGTCTAAAATAATCAACTTCTCTTTAAAAGAAAGATATTAAAAATTCTAAGTAAGTAAATTTGAGGCTACTGCACTCCACTGAAGCTCTGGATGTATTCAGAATAGAAAGATTACATTATTTGCACATCTCACATAATTTTTATGATGCAGCAAGTTTAGACCCCTCCAGTATCAGCATTATTTGCGTACCCAAAGGCTTCTGGTTAGCTCAGCTCTCCAAATGAAACGCTGGTGAGTTTACCTGTATAGTCCTCTGAGTGCCATCAATGGTGACAGACAGTAAGGGTGAAGCCAGGTTCCACTCGCTGGTCACGTTTAGTTTCATCCCATCAACTTCCACCTGTTGTGACACCAAACAAGGCTGTTACTATGAAGACAGACAGAAAACTGATCTCAAGTTCATTACTGCATACAAAACAGCAACCATTTTAAAACAGATGGCTCCCAAACAACCTGTCATGTTTACTGCTTCTGCCATAAAAGACAGGGTCCAACAACAGAGTCATCCAGCTATCTCTGGGGAGAGGTGAAGGACCTGTGAACAGCTGCCTCTGAGTAGCAGGGTTTCAAGTGATTTCCAGCAAGTAACAAACAGCCATCCAACTTTTAAACCTATCTGGACATGCTACATTTACTGCAATTAGACAAGTAATGCATATAAATTCCAGTGACACCTTGCAACCCACACAACAGGGCTTGCATATAATATTCTCTCCAAGGACCAAGGAAGAACTTTTCCTATGCTTCTAATGAACGGTTTTGCATTGTTATCTTAATTAATATGAGGCAGTAATTAATTCTTCAGTGTTTTGCCTCAAAGTCTAGAAAAATTTTGCCAATTCTGTCATGTTTTCTTCCAATATACACTTGATCAAAGGAATACAATTTCTGACTTGAATGACAATATATTTATCCAGAAATATTTTTTTTTAATCATCCCATAATAGTTACAGAAAAATATTTACAGGTAAAGCACAAAAAAACCCTGAGTTCTGAAAAAAGTGTAGAACAGAGTAACTGTAATGACATTTCTATCATTATTCTATTATATAACATTGCTTAAAAACACACATCATGCATTCACTGCTGTAAAAGCCTAAGAGTAAGGGCTGGATTGTGAAAAAAAAAAAATACTATACCTGGACAAATGCAATTAATGATTAATATATGTGGCATGTTTTGAACACACAATATGCTATCCAGGGTAGGTAAATTCGATTTAAATTATATTATTTTACCATAAAAAGAAGAAAAATCATGGTTGGCTGATTTCCTTCCTCTCTCAAAATCTCCAAATATTTTCAATCAGTAAATTACAGACAATATTGGTAATGGCACAAATATTACAGACATTCTCAGTAAAATAGTGGAAAATTACTTCATTTAGAAAAAAAGCTGAGCCCACATTTTGCAAAATAAAACTTAAAAAGCTTACTCTTTTAGATCTCAGACTAATCATTATTTCATCTTATAATAAGAACAGGCAACTGTAATCTTAGTGTAACTTAAAAGAAATCCATAACAGGGAAGTGCAGAAGAGCAGTGTTTAATTTGATAATTTTATTTCTGTTAAGAAGAAAAAGCTCTGCCTTAAAGAACCTCTATTTTTAAAACCTTTAGTTTAGAATACAAAATCTGTCTTTTAGTGTTACAATCTACTCCATTTCTACAGGCTTTAACTATAAAGTTCCATGTAAAGAACATAAAGAAAAACAAGTAATTTATAACGGTTCACCAATAGGCCAGATTAGCTGGCATGCTTCAGGTACTTTACACTGCTCCAATGATGCAAACCAGCTATAAACCTGGCTTCAGTTAAAGCAGACCTGCAGCTGGTTTGCGTTGCCAGAGCACTGCAAAGCAGCTGGAACACACCAGTGAACTTAGTCTGCTCCCAGCAAAACTGAATCAGCAAAAACTGTCTTTACTGAGAACAGCAGAAACACCTGAAGAAGACTGTCCAAGTGGGGAAAAGCAAATGTGGTGCTCTGTCTCAACCTTCTTTGATTACCAATTGAACTTTGGGAAGGCAATTCTTTAAAAAGCTGTCTATCGCTATAACCAAAGAAAGACTGTCTGCACTGGAGCCTGGGTCTGAAAACATCACTTGCCATGTTTCTCCAGGGAAGGAGAGGAAATGGGATGAAAGCACACTAGGTTACTGGCCACCAAAAATACTTCAACTGCACACTGTGCTTGTTGCACTGCAGGATTTACACGCAGCCTCAGAGAAAATCTATAGCCAACAGCTGGAGTCCCAATAAAGGGTGTTCCAGTGGCAAGAGGCAAGTGGATACCTCCACCACAAACTTAATTTAATCATTAGCTCTTTAGTCACTGTACAGATGAACAAAAGAAAAGTAAACCAAGTGTATCACAGAGGTAAATGACCTGTTTAAAAATCCCTCAAAAAGTCCATACAAGTCTAGCCATCATTGACGCCAGATTACATGAGTAACAAAAAATTTCTGGTGGAAACCACCCTGAAAGAAGAGACACCAGCAGACAGATGGTAGGTCTAAACAAGCCATGGCACTCCAGGAACACTATGGCTGCTTATGTGCAATAAAAAAACCCACCAGACAATATACTGACTCTACTATATTTTCCCTGTTTAAAAAAGAATAAAGGGCTGTAGGCTCACCACAGTATGTGCAACCAGGGAAGATGATGTGAAGCCAAGAGGGTCAAAAGGAAGTTGTCTGTCTCTGCTCCAATAGGTAGGATGACAAAGCCAGGATGTGAAACCAACACACATAGCAAAAAAAAAAAAAAAAAAAGAAAAAAAGAAAAAAAGAAAAAAAGAAAAAAAGAAAAAGTCGTTATAATCAGACCTAAGGAAATATCTGTTATTTAAATTACTGAGAAAATGTTATATTTTTAGAGGATAAAAATTACCTTAATTTTTTTTTTTTTCACTTTTTTCCATCTTGAGGGCTTTTACATAATTCACAGCTTTGATTTTGTTGTTACTTTAGTGCAGGGAATGGCCTTGATGATTACTTAAAATACCTAGCAGCCCTTGTGTCTCTAAGACTATGAAACTATAATTTCCACTGATGATACTCCAGGGTATAAGCTTACCACTGATTTTCAGTGAAGACATGTACAAATAAAACTTGACCACTCAAATATTTGAAGGGAAGACAAGACATTAAAATACAAGCAGAGAGACAGGATTTTTCCACACAGCTGTATAGGATACACTGATAGTTTATTGTGAATCCAGATCCTGGAGGCAATTTGTTGTATGAGACCTCTTGGTCTGTGTTTTTAATGATAAATTCACATTTCTAGACTTCCTTGGTGCAGAAGAAAACCAGAAAGTGTGGAGAGAATGCACCCTAATGGCTCAGAAATCAGAAAAGAAGTAAAAGAACGTAAGGTTTTCTTAAAGCCATTCCCTTGGATTCCCTGGCTCATGTTATTTTAACATTTGGGAGTGACTGTAACGTCAAGTCATCAAACGCATAACAGTGCGTAAGTCAGAATTTCAGGAGACTGTAACGAAATGAACTATATCAAAAAAATCCAGACAGTTGTGCAACTGCAAGCCAGTGACCTGTTTGAATCTGTCTTATCTTAAATATATCATTTGGAATGTTGACTCTCTGAGGTATTCTCCGTCTTTTTAATAGTTTCATTGACAGTCATCCCTCTGCCTGTTTATGAGCACAAGGAAAAATAGGAATTAGTGAATCACTGGCACATGATTTTTACATGGGAAAATAACCCAAGTTGTTGCCCAGTGCATTTTTTTTTCCCTATAAAGAAAAAAACATTGGGAAATGTGAACATGTGGGTGCTGCCCACAAAAATGCAGTGAATTATCCCTCATTCTCCACTGTTTTCTTTCTGAACACTTTAAAAGGTGATAAAAAGCCCTACCACTTAAACATTACAGTGTATCACATTATATATTTTAGTAATAAAATCTAAGTACACTTAAATATATATACATCTCTTTAACTAATACATTTTATTGTTACACTTAGCTTTGCAGCTGTTAACTGCTTAAGTAAGAGCTTTTCATGTTATTTCTGGCATCTGTGGCTTTTTTCCATCAAATATTACTTCTCTAAGCCACTTCATTATCATCAAAGGCAGGTGAATTATTTAAGGATTAGAATGAAACACCCCTTAGTAACAATTGTTAATTGACTTCAGATTAGTTCTTTGGCACTACTGAATGTAGGTGTTGTAATATACCTTGACAGTGGATGCTAGCCAATAATATACAATGGACCTGCAAACCTACAGTGGTCAAAATAAGATTCTCCATGCAATTGAACAATCTCATGTGATATCTTGCTCTTGTCCTGAAATGAAAAGGAAGGAAGACAGACAGCTTTTAGTGACAAAAGTCATTGATTCATGAAATCCTGTTCTATCTTGTGCTTACATATGCATAGGAAGATGATTCTCTGTGAAATGGTGAGTATCTCCATAACTTTCCTTTTCAAGTGATAACTCAAGTTAATATTAAGTCAAACAGGTTCCCATTTGTCAAAATTTCTGAGGAACAGTTCATTCTAGTGTGAAAATTGTCACTATTTGCAATTGAAACAGAACATTTTTTTAAGTGGCAGAATCACAAGTTGGGCATCTTCAAAATTTCACAATCTCAACCTGCACTAGTATGCGTTTTTATGTTTGTCCTTTGAAAGCAGGGAAATTTTCACCAAAACTGACATTTCAATATCATGTCGTAGAACTTCAGATCTTCTCAGGAAATCTTTTCACTCAATTATTTTGACTGCTGTGTCTTCAAATATGGACATGACACAATTAAACCAGTCTCACAAAGGATGCTGATATCTAAATCAGGCTGGTGGTAGTACTACCTATGGAGGGTCACAATTTGCATGCCACTTTAGCTGAAGCCAGATGCATGGTCTTGTTGTATTGCTTTGTGATGAAATTCATGCCACTGCTTGAACCAGAGCAAAAACTCTGTCACCTAAATCCCACATAGGCAGCAGAAGCCTCTGCTGAGGGCTCTCTGTCGTGTTTAATAAGGACATTACAGAACAAGTGCAAGGTGGCTTTTGAAGCTAGATGACCAGCCACTCGTTGTAACCCTGCGGGAAGCTTGAACTCCTAACTGTAAAATGTGCTAGCTGGCTTTGTAGCATGATTTACCAGGTAAGGCTGTGCAAAACCCACCAACTGCAATTTGCATAGGTTTTGGAAAATGGAGCTGGCATGCTCCCTTTGAACTGCTTTGGGACATCCCCTTCACTATCTGTGCTTTGAGTTTCAGTATTGTGTGAACCTGAAAACTCAAAGTGAAACTGTCCATAGTCATGCAGACGTCATCTTTCTGTTGAGAGCCATGAATCTCTACTGCTGGTACAGACTGAAGTGTCTCTGATCCCACCATCAGTTCTGCAGGCCCATTTCCAGTCTCTACACAGAGGCTATACATCAGGTGCCTTCCCTCTGTACCGTGTACCCACATATACACCTCATGTCTTTTGTAGCATTGCTATGTGTATATGTCTGACTTGTTTACAATTGGGAAATGGGTGGAGGAAGTCAATAGCAGACTGGGTGGAAAAAAAAAAGATTGCTGGAGTTTCTTTTTAAGCCATTACAAATATCAAGGATTTCTTCTTCAGGGTTAAAACCAAGGTAGATTTACCAGCTCTGTGGTCTGAAGAATTTTTACAACTCAGCTAAACAAAGAGATACTTTTCATTTTGTGGAAGATTCATTTTTGATTCAGATCAAAGAGCTTGAATTGCTTTAAAATAAATTTAGGGTAATCTAAAACTTTAGTGGGTTTAAAAAGCAATGAAATTACTTTATACTTGAACTAGTTTTCAATCAGGAATTTCTGCTGAAGATACAAACATGTATATAAGACAGACATAGGCACTGAGTAAGTTACTTTTTTTGTTAAAAATCTAGTGATTTTAATTGAATAAGAGAAAAACTCAAATTAAAATTCACTATGTTGTTTAAAGCTTTCCCTATTTTCTAAAAACAAAACAAAACAAAAAAACACAACAACAACAAAAAAAACAACTCTTCTGATTTTCAGTTTTGTAACAAATACTCGAGAACTGCTAACAAATGAAAAGCAATGAATGAAAATGTATGTTTTTATGAAAAAAATAAAATATTTTTTACAGAAGCCCACACCATTTTGATGTTTTCACACAGCACTATTTTCTTACTCTAAATAAAGATTCCAAATTTACAGGTAATACTAAAACAAGTCAACATGACAAATTATTTAAATTCCTCTACCGCTGCTTCACATTTTCCTTACTCAAGTTCCTCAACAATTGCCATCACTCCTTTTTTCTGTCTTACCCATTAAAAAAGGCAGTGAAGGAAAAGAAAGTTTTACTAGTACAGAAGAATAAAATTTCCCATCCAGTTAGATCAGGATATTCTATAATTGTAAAGCAAGACAAGTTATAACTAAATAACATTTAGCTAGAGTGAATATTTTTTTTTATAGAGGACCCTAACCCACAGTTTTAAGAAACAGATACCAAACTTCTAGTAAATAGTTGTCCTTAATTGCTCTGAATTTTGGTTCTGTAGAGATCAGATGTGGAGTTTAGCTCTTGGACTGACCATTCTCCATATATGTAGATGTGAAAATCTGAGACTTGTCTTCCAGACCAAGACAGAGTAGTTTATCATGCTGAATAATTTAATTCAGCTAAGGAAACCCAACCCATTAACCCACACAACAAATAGTGAACAATTCTGCCTTCTCAAACACTTTTCAGAAGTTACCACATTTACTGCTATGTGGTCAGTGGAAAAATGTTCAAGTTCTTTGGATTCCCAGCACCTGATCTGAAGAAAATGACATTACCTTGCTTGCATTTCACTCAGTTATTAGTGACTAACTAAACAGGTCTTTGGTTCTTTAGCTTGCGGAACTTGTGGGCATTGTAAGCAACTTTTGCTGTATTTGTTCTTGACAATTGCCCTCGACTAAATCTTTCAGAGGGAAATCACATCTCAGGTCTGATTTCAGGTCGAATGAGTACACCACTCATCACAAGAAGCATTCAGACCGCACCCTGGAAACAGAGCAAGAGGGACCTTGTGGCCACACACATACATACATATTGTGCACACACACACACACACACACTGGTATGAGCAAACACACGGACTACTAAGAGAGCCCTTGAGAGCTTTCACTTCTTTTCAAATTGCAAGGAAGTCAAGAGGAGAAACAGCTTGTAATTTTCAACTAACCAGGAAAGAAGGAAGAGAGAGTGGGTGGAGGGTGAAATTTTGTGTGAGATGGAGTCAGGCTCACAAGACAGTCCAAATATCTGGGTAGTCATGAGGAGGTCTTGCTTTGACATTAATAAGTAAATCTGGTTCAGAATGATCACCTGAGTTTGCTGTTACCACTACTGGTGGTTATCAGTGTGATACACAATGCAAATCTCAGCCTATGGTGCTATACTAAGGAAGACAATAATGTAATTTGGAAAACTTCACAGGTCTGTGATCATATGATGACAACCATTTCACATGTTATGGGTTTACAATCTTCTCAGCCCATGTTAATAAGAGGACTAAAACCTGGCAGATTTGTGGGTAATATAACCCAGTCCATCTCCTGACCTTTCTGCCTGATTGCACAGGCCAACTGGTTTTGAACACGCAGAGAGATCTTTGCCATGTGATTGCTACTCAGACATCATCTCTGTAATTTAGATTATGAAAGGCTTGTGGTGACTTTCAGGTTTTGTCATCAATAACATGTTTTTGGCGTGGGTGGTGTAGCTGTGCCATGCCCTGTACATCATGAGAGCGTGAACTATTTCAGATACTCTGTTATAGTAACTTTACTGTGCTTAATTAAGTCACAGATTATTCCAGTAGGAAGAACAATCTGGAGCGTATCTGTACTGCAGTGTCTGACATTTATCAGAACAATAGGTCATCAGGTGCAGAAGTTCCGTATGTGGAGGCCTGAACTTATGGGGAAAAGTAGAAGGTAAGGTAGACCTGGCACTCCCACCAAAAGAGGCACATTTTCAGAGTCTCATGGACAAACCTGGTGCATCAAATGCCCTGCTTCTTCTGGTTGTGTTCTGGCAGCTGGTATTACTATGCACTCATAGCAAATGTACCGCCTCCTTCCACTTTCTTCTCTGAGGTACAATTTTGTTGGGATATGAAAACCCTCCTGAACTTTTATTTCTAGGAAATAGTCACATGTGGGCCTAAGCAGTAACTTGTACTGGTCCTTCTTGCAGATTTATGAAGGACCCTCCTCCAGCCCACCCTTCCTTCCATTACCCTGCCTCTACTAAGCTTTACAGGAGCTGTCCAGGCTGTTCCACCTGATGGTCTTCAGGCATTTGGAGAAGTGGTTTGCACATATCACTGAATTCTTGGCTGGATTTCCTGCTCTCTTTTCTTCTTCCCCTAATTTCCAGTACTTGCTTTAATTTATAATGATAGAAAATATGTTATTGGTTGGGCAGCGAGGATTAGTCAGATCAGACAGGAGAACTGTGCATTGTTAATTTAATTGGAGGGTATAAACTCAATGCCATAATAAACTCGATCCTGAAGATCACTCTGTTTCCTCTGGAAAGGTAACATATCACAGGACAGAACTGCTAAGCCCCATTCCCCACTTTGGATGGCCACTGACAATGGTGTATCAAAGTAGGAAAGAGTGGATGACTGTTTCCTGCAAGTACAAAATGAATGATACACTATAGTGCAGCCCAGAGAAATGGGACGTGGTGAAATGCTCCATGCTTGACCGTAATGAGCAGTGTTCAGGATGTTGGTCAATGCTCCTTGAACAAAAACAAGCTCCAGTTTGTTCTATAAAATGAGGAATGCAGCACAGAAAACTGAGCCTGTACCACAGAAAGCCCAGTGATAGCGGTGACTAAGAATTTTATACTGTGTTGAGTAATACTGCTCTGCAAGGCGATGCAGGAGAAGGAACAATTTAGCACATTGTATACTCAGATTTATAGAAAATCAGCTTCATGGAAACTGCCAGTAGAGTGGTACTAACGGGTTTGCATTATGTGAGCACAGCGGCAAAGCAAAACAATGCTGGGAAATAGATTGGTTTTGTTCTCAGCTACTATGCACAGATGAAACTTTTATTAAAACATGTTGGCTTGCTCTGGCAAGTAGCTTGAAAATTAACCACCTAAAGTTTTGATGACCCAGGACCTGCTCCCTCTCTCTTTGCAAAAATTCTTAAGTCACTGTACTGTGACTTGGTACACCAAATCTTTTGGGGTTTAAAAAGTGTAGGAGAAGGCTGCCCACATGCAAACTAAAGACAGAGTTGCTATGTTCTTTCTTTCCAGTGAAGTTGTATGCGTGGAGTGGAGAAATGTGTAATCACTACCAGTTACTTGGCAGTTACTTCTGTAAGTTAAAAAGATAGTTGCCGTTTTAGGCCATGCTGTCGTTGCAGCTCATACATACAGCTCTCACTGAATTCATGTAGGTGTGTCTGGAAGGAGCGAGGGCAGTGTAGGATCACTGTTACACTTTCTCAGAAGTAGAGAAGTGAGAAGAAATCATGCTTTTACCTTTGCAAGCTGAAAATCTCCCTCCTTCCCCAACAGACAGCTGTGCTGTGTTTCTAGTTGCAGCTGTGCCATAGGCTTGGTTATTTTACCTGTGGGCTTTTGTCAAAAGCAGTGAATTGGTGAAGTATCTGTTCTGAAAAAACTCCAGTTAAGAAGACATTACATACGAAGATCACATAGAGCTGAAACAGATAGTTTGGCATTTTTTTAGGCCAGATTTTCACCCTGACCATTTCAATATGGAATGTGCTTTTACAAATAAAGCAAGAAAAATTGGTAGGCAAAGGTAACATCTTTTATTATACAACCTGGGGAAAACCAGATAGACTTTAAGGCAGACCAGTTTTTCCTTAGATACAAACAAGCACATTCTTAAAATCTGGTTTATTATATGGCTGGCTGCACTCATATCTCCTTTGTTTCGTGAACTTTCTGTTCATCTGAATGCCTGTGGTGATGCCAATTTTATGATCTTATTAGACATGAATGAACTAACACATTTTGTATCATTCTCAATTCTACATTTTAAAGGAAATTACTCCAGAACTCACCTCAGGGAGATAAAAATGCAAGGCAAACAAAACCACTATAGATTTCTAGTTCATCCATTAAGAAAACAACAGTATTAGCAGTATTAAAAAAGTTCCATTTGTAACATGTACATGTATATTTGCACTACACATCGTGGCTTTTAAGTTACTTGCAAAATCTATTGCAGATTATGTCCTTAAAATTCAGAAAAATAGTGTGTCTGGAAAATAATTCTAGATAGCTTATGTTTATTTTGTAAAATATTTAAATACAATATATGTACAAATATGACAGTATATACTATAGGAAAATACTAATTCTACCTACCTTGCTGTAAAATGAATTATGGCTCAGTTTTTTCAGATGGTAGCATACAGACTTACAGATTTCCAATAGCACTGTTGTTACTCAATTCCACCATGATAACATCATGTGGATCCAGTTAATATGAGATCCTGTAATTAAAAATTACAATGGTAAATGCTATAACTACGCAGTAAGAGACTTGTCCTGAAAATCCTAAACAGCTGGTGGGAGTGCATTTAATACAATTTAAGCTAATAATTGATGAAGAACTTGCATTCATAGGCTGGAGATGTGGTCAAACATCACTTTCAGGTCTGGAGCTTAACTGTTGGTATCTGCGTGACAGCAAATAATCTGTATTTCTGTCTGCACTTTACATCTTATCACACACTAACACCATGCATGTAGCAGATGTTATTTTTGGTGCTAAAACACATTTTGGACTTACTTTGCAGGCAGACTGAAAGACCTAAGGTTGCATTTTATTGTTGTCTTTTTTGACAGATAACAGTTTATTATAAGTTCTGCCAGTGCAATCTGACAGGAGGGTCCTACTGAATTTTTGTGTGAATCTGTGACTGAAAAATAAACATCTGACAGAAGAATTTTCTGCTGACCTCTGGCTCATAACATTTTTGAATGCACACTGGCAGAAATATGTCCTGAATGTACTTGTGAAAATGTGCGAATATCATCAATGAAATACTAATCCAGTTTTCACTCCTTCTGCTATTCACAGCAGTCTGATGGATCTTAAATCTTTAGATATGTGGAATAATAAAAGACTTTTAAATTACTCAAAAGATATCCTTGTTTTACTAGCTGAGTACAGCAAACAGTTTTATTTAATTTGCATTACTATGCACTTATTTTTGCTGGTTCATTTTCTGTAACCTGTAGATCTTCCCGATCTAATACCTGATATATTCATATGAATACAAATGCCAGTAAAATTGAGAGACAAGAAATGAGCAGAAGGGTGAAGGGAAAAAAAGAGGGGAGGGCTAACAGACATTATTTATGTGAATTATAGTGTTTGTGCACTGTGTCTATATCCAGATATAAACCATCAACTATGCTGATCAGACTGACTATGTTCTGACACAGGCTAACCCTTTATCATCTGAAGCTTCTGGACATACCTTCAACTTGTTAAAAAGACCCTGGATGAATAACACCTTATTTTAAATCATAAGTAATTTTCAGCGTTAGCATATTGCAATTTGTTTTCTTGAAAGGAACTAGATTAACAAGCAAGCAGACATTGACCCACTGTAAACTGCATTGGTTCTTCAGTCTGCATGGCTGGAAAGGACCAGAACGCAGCAGGAAAGAATATCTCAGTCCCTGTTCCCATCAAACCCTTGACCTCTCTGTGAGACTGCCAGCATGGATACCAGTTATGGAAGTAATTTAGTGCACAAACATGTATTTACCAGGAATTAAACTGAGACCACCAAACACATTTCACAGTGGAGACCAAACAGTCATTAGGCTGAGGCAATTTTAGGTCACTACCAACTTGTGTCTGATTCAAGAAAGCAACCTCAAGATAAAAGTCTACATCCCATCATCTAAGTCCCTGAGGCATTCAGTCCCTGAGTTCCTTTTCTGTTATAAACATAATTCCTGCACGAGATAAGAAGTTTCACTGTACATTCAGTAATCCAGGAAAAGATTAGAAACAGAAAGGGGAAAAAAAAAGGCATGTGAAACATTTTGCAGAGACAAAGTGCAGTGTCCATGTGAAGACATGGGAAGAAAGTCCAGCACTCCTCTCTTATACAAAAGGAGTTAATTACAATATGAGAGGTGCAGGAATCTGTCCTCCAGGAGCTCATTGCTGTCCTCAGACACTCTGTTACTCCACAATGCTCTCTTAATAACATTCCCATGTTGAATTATCTTAATTATCTTTAAGTATTTGTTAATTTTTTTAATGGTTCTGATTTGTTTCTGTTTTCATTTTGTTGTTCCTTCTGTGAATCCAGAACTAAGGGTGAATTGCCTCCTTACAGAGAATTCAACCTCCATGATAATGGGTGAGTGCTCTTAAGAGCATTCTTTTTGCCACGTACATGCAAGCTGTTAGAAGGAGCAGCGACCTCCGTAAGCAATACATACAGAGTATATTTGCTATCTAGTTGCATAGCGTGTTTCAGCTCTTGCAGGGAGCTGATTTCTTTCCTATCTTTTTGCACTCACAAATGAAAACTCTTCTGCCCCTCCCTGCCCTAAATATTTGCTTTCTAGATAAGGAGGCAGTGGCCAGACAACATTACAACCCCCCCTCCAAGAATGGGACACAGGCTAAATGTGTCTGCTAGGAATACAGTGGTCCACTCCTATACACTATTCAGTACTAGTGTGCAGTCCATCCTATGGATGTAATTAAATATGTCAGCAGTCAGAAATATTAAAAATAATACTTACCTGCCTTTGTGTCTGTAGATTAGCACACCCCAGCATTTCATTTTAGCTGTCCTCTCATCACTGCTGAAGAAAGTCTCTTCATTGGCACCAGTGCTACCGTGCAATAGATAGAAAAGACTCTCAGCCAAATCTACCCACCTACCTACCTACTTTGCCACTGAGGCCAGAATTGTCAGGGACAATTCTTCATGGCATGGCTCATTCCTTTACACACAGTTATTACTGGTAATAAGCTGGCTCATCTCTAGATGAGACTTTAAAGCAAGAGAAGTTTCCTAGTGAGTTTAACCCAAGTATAAAGCAGTGAGTATGATAGAGAGGTTTAGTTATTATGTATGACTATAGTCAAACCCAGCTCTTCGGTAGTGGTTTTTTTGTTCGGTATAAGTTAATGTTTTTAAAGGAAATGTGCACTTAGGTGACTTGGAGAGATGGGACAGAACCTTGAATCTGAATCCAAATATGGTCATTCTCAGCAAGAACTAAGGCTTTGGATGATTAGTATTCTTTAATCATAGAAACACAGAATGGCTTGTGTTGGAAGGGACCTTAAAGATCATTTAGTTCCAACCCCTGTGCCATGGGCAGGGACACCTTCAACTAGATAAGGTTGCTCAAAGCTCCATCCAACCTGGCCTTGAACACTTCCAGAGTAGAGGTATCCATAGCTTCCTCAGGGAACCTGTTGGAGTGCCTTACTACCCTCACATGTGGGATTCAAAATCTAGAGTACATTAAGTTGGGCTCATTAATAGAGGTAAGTTGGAAGCCTGAATAGTATGTGAAGCCAAAACTGGAGTTGGAATCCAAATTTCAAACTCAAGCCCATCTTCTGCTGTAGCACAGAGATTATATAGATAACCTCATTAGGTAATATTCTGTGTTATTTAATCCAGAAGAAGGTACTCAGTGACTAACAACCGTAAGTGACTTGTTAGTTCACAGTAAGAGTCTTTATTCAGCTCCTCTTCTGGAATCAGACATATTGTATCACCAACTAGAGATATGTCCAACATTTGTAAGACAAATGAGGAAACAAATAAGTCATACATGAAGATAGTCGTTGGTCACAATAGTGGGGGGAAGTAGTTGGCTGTCCCTCAATAGAATGAGGTCAGACTGAAGAAAAAAAAAAAAAAAGAGACGAAGTGGACTTACAGAGAACAGTATCCTATTTTGTGATGTCACAACAGATGATGATCATGGTGATATGACATGGTCTATCAGAAAGAAACCAAGCTCTGAAGTGCTCGTATTCTTCTGCCAGAGCTATTCTGTTCACAGTAGATACCTCTAACTTTTTTTTTTTTTAGAATGAAGTAATAAAATAAACCGTCTTGCATAAAACCATTTAGAAACTCTCTTCCTTCCTAGCAAATGCTTCTTGCTATTCTTTTAACTTGAATAAGTCACTGAAAGCATTTTTTTTAACAGCACTTCCTTCCATTTGCTTGCTCATTTGTGGTTGAAGTATATTTATTCACTTCATAGCTCTCATCCTGCCAAGGAGCAAACATGCAACACAGGCCTCTAAAATAAACGACAGAGCTACAGAAGGCAATTTCTGCTATCCCCATTGTAAATCTGGAGAGAGGTCCAGATCCATGAGTTGTTTTGGCTCTGGGCTTCTTGTTAGATGACCTCAATGGACAGCAAGGCACCTGAACTGGAGTGAGGCCCCTAAACCTCTCTTTAGATTTTACTTTCACTAATGAATACAGACTCACACTAACATAAATAAGAGTAGTAAGGAATTCAAAACCTTGATAAAATGGGCTACAAGATATTTCACTATTGTCAGTATCTGCAGTGTTACAGTTAAACTTATTTGGTAGAATATAGGGATGAGTAACCAGAAAGACTGAGCATAGTCTCCGTGCATAACCACAAGGCCAGGGATTTAGATTTTTGGGGACAAGGAATTATTTTCTGTGCCAAGCAAATATTCATCACACAAAAAACCTTATAACTTTTAGTTGACAAAAAAATTGTAATGGAAAATTTCTCACTTGGTGGAACCTACCTTTGATGATGTGGAACTGTAAAAGTTAGGACAGCTCTGTTTTCACAGCTTAGCATCCTAACATCATAACAGCATCCTCAGCAACCTTTGCAACTAGAAAAAGTTTGCACAAGGAGTTTGAAGGAATAAAATGCCTGTGGCAGAAATAACATTTCCCATCACTTGCCCTGCCTTTACCTTAAGGATTTTCAGTGGAAGTGCTGAAGGTGATGCCACCTGGACCATCCAAGTGCTTCCTTCTTCCTGTGACTATTGGATGTATACTGTAGTAAAGCTAAACCTTATGTACAACAGGTTCTGCTTTTGGGGAACAGGCAGTGTCAAGCAGTGGGTTAGCCTGAACACACCTGTGGTGACAGAGTTCATCTAAAGGAGTGTTTTGGTGCCCAACACCTCTCCGGCCATAACACCCTCTGCCCTTTTCATCTGGTGGCATCACGCTTTGATGACCAAAGAGCAGATATATCTCTGCAGCAGGATGACTCGAAATTACACAAGAGTGTGAAGACATTTTCACCTTGTGCTCCTGTGGAAATCTTGCTTGCTGTGCTCAGTTTTGCTGTGTATACAAGCTTTGCCCTTCATGGGCTGATGAAGTGTAAGGCCCAGTGTCTGAGCAGGGGCCATCTTTGAAAGACCATCACAAGACAATCAAAATAGACCAATCCTTAAAAATTACAAGGCCTTTTCTTCAGCAATGCAGGGAGTGTTTTAAGTTGTGTTACACTGGCTTTCCCATCAGCAGGTTTCCTTGTCCTTCCAACACTGCCTGCTGCACCAACAGGCAGTTGCCATGGTCGTGGAAGAGGTAGTTAGCATAGGAGGAACATAAGCCTGAGAAATGACAAGAAATGACAAGAAAAACCTCTACATCCTCTGCTAAACACCTGGGATGAAAAGGGAAGGCTGTGTTTTGTGTGCTTGCCCAGGCATGCTGCCAAGTGTGTGTAGTTCAGCTGTTTGACTACAAGAAATTTAAATCTATCAGTAGGTCTGGTCATGGAAATGTGACCTTTCCAGAGTCTCTTGCAAGAATGAGAAAACATGGAAATGTGGGTAGGAATTTCTTGCTGAGGTAGGGTAGTAGTGCCAGGGTGATGAGGAGCCCACAAGGAATACTGTCCTTGCCTGGGAAGGAACAGTCTGTACTCTGATTACGACAATAACAGAAAGTCCAATATTGAGCATGTACTAGAGGTTTCAGAAGGTACAGCCCCATCACATGGATCCAAAATCCCAAATCTGAGCCCTCTCCACCAACACAGAATTTGACAAAGAGTGACAGCAATGCCCATGCCAGGAATGGCCATTAGAAAAGCAAAGGGACCTTATGTGCTTTTGTCTGGTCCCCTTGCTTTCATCTTTTTGTCCTTTTTTCTAACAACTGCTTCCAGCATGGGTAATGCCAGCTCTCTGCATACTCTCATATCTTCTCTTTACCTCTTCAGATCATTGCAGTAACCAGTTCTTGCTTTCCTATATTAGAGCTCCTTTTATGAGCTGCTCACCAAACTGAGCTATTTTAATGGGCCAGGACAGGTACAATCCCTCATAATTAAACACCACTTCCCCACTTGGAGCGGCAGCCAAACCTCTGTGCTGTGTTGCTTATCACAGCAAGATTAAAAATAGTTTTATAACAATATGCAAAGTGCTGCTAAATCCCATTCTTCCCACATTAAAAGCAGATGCTCAGACAGACTCAATCAGATTGAGTGAATTTACTGAGTTAATTTAGATGTACAAAAGCTTCACAAGGACTGACTCAAGTTTGTATTTAAATAGGGCTGGCAGTATTTTCTGACTGAAGAAAATACTTCTTCAGTGTGGACCGAACCTTCTTGTTTGAGGTTACAGTGGCTTCAAGGTCCAGCCCTGATACCAATGCAAACAGTGGAAATGTGGATGGATAAGGAAGAGTTCAGACCCATTTTAGGCCATATCTTTCAATCTAAAGAGTAGATGTGTAAAGAACCACAATTCACTATTATAACAGCAGCTACTATAAATAAACCTAAAAAAGCCCCAAAACCTAAACTAAGGCTTTAAAAGCGCTAGAAATCAGAGAACAGAAAATGTTCTGACTGTTCATGAGATTTTAGGTAAGCCTTGTTTTGCCCCCTTTCACTGCTGCTCCCTGAAGTCTAAATCAAGAGACTCTTAAAGTCAGGAAGCCAGACAGACTTCCAAAATATGTGGTGACGCTAAGGGGCCTGTGAACCGGAAACAGACATTTACCGTCTTCTTTCCCAACCCAGTTGGCTCCAAGTATCTGTAGCTTATGTTCTGGGATTTTGGGTTGCGGCCAGAGGACCTAACCTGAGAGATTGGGAGCGCACAGATCATGGAGGTCATGAGTCGCTTCATCTCCACCCACTTCTCTTGCGGAGAGAGTTTACAACACTGGCACTTTCACAACAGAAGAGAGGAAAAAAAAAAAAAAAAAAAAAAGGATGTTTTTAATCCATTAGTCTGCTGCTGATTCAGTAATAATAAACATGAGTCTGTTTCCTTGATTATTCTGTACACAGCAAACATTTGTGTAATGTGTCAGTTATGCATGTGCACCCTAAAGATCTCTCACCGAAGTCTGTGTGTCAATAACAAATATATGAAAATGTGCCTTTGTGTGCATTTTTGCGTGCCTGCATGAGCAAGAAAGAGAGCAAGAACTCAGTTCCCAAGACCCTTAGTCATCCTCTGATCTTCATTTCTGAGGGTGCTCAAAGTGCCAGCTTTTGAGGAGATGCTTTCTCTCTGCTAGGCTAGAGATACGAAGGTCTGAATATAGCGCGCTTCCCAACAGCCTGCTAGGAACGCACGCTGTAAAAGCTTGGGATGTTTGCAGGCAGCGAGGGGAGTTTGCTGCTGCTTTTGCTGTGCCTCTTGCTGTGTTACAGACATCTTGACTGGACTCACTGATTTAATGATGAGTGTTTGTTGGCCTGCAAAATGCAAACACATTGTAAGACTGTTTGTACGCTAGCTAAACTTCTGCAGACAGTTTACATGCTAGAATGCGTTCTTTGCACACATTGATCTGTATTCCCAAAGTCTATCTTTTGCTCTCAGTGCAGACTTTCTTTTGCTCTTATTTCACCTTAATGTTGCAAAACACATTAACGTTGCCTAACTTCTGATCATATGAGTAGGGTAAGGTCATTTACATGGCAGCTAGACTCTTTCACAGTTTGCTGAAAAACTGCAACTGCATTCGGAATTAAAATGGAGAGGACAATTTTACAGAAAGGTCACCGTTTCATTTTGAAACAGTTCTTACGTTTCAGTATTAACCTCGTGTTTTTCTGGAAAGAGCTAAATAAGGCCAACATGAAATGCTTTATTTCAGATAAAACATTTCAGATTAAAGAAAAAATGAAATTTTTGTGTTTTCCATTTTTCCTCCCCTCTCACAAAATCCCATCCTTCATTTTTTCCAGCTCAGTCATGGCCTGAAACATTTATCATTTACACAACTGTATCTCATGGACTCACAGAAGGGGAAGCACTGAGGGACATTGCTGAAGCATGACTTATATTTATCATTGGTATTAAAGTGACAATACATAGCAGAACATAAAATTTGAAAATTTAAACTGAAATACATGTGGTAGCTGATTTTCTATCATTACAGCGTAATGATACAAAATTGAGAGTGACCAGATACAAAAGGAAACACAAGGGGAAAACTACTGTTTTCTTGTTGCATTTCTTCTTTTTCTTTCTTATTTTTTTTTTTTTTTTATGTGCTCTATTTTTTAGAAAATGTGATCCACTCTTGGAGTGATGATCTGGCTTGTATCTCCGTCTCAGGATAGACCAGGGATCCCGGACTGGACTACTTCCTACTGAAGGCTTTTAACATTAGATCTGACTGTGCCATATGCTCAATCCATTACCACTGTGTTTTGCCTCAGTTCTTAGATTCAGGTAAAGTAGGAATGTATATCTGAATCTGGATCCAGAGCTTTCATACCAGCCTATCTCTATTTTGACATTTTCTGTAGCTACCCCCCCACCAAAACAATTAATAAAACAGAGAGTGAAATTTTAGCCCTGCTGAAGTTGACAGTGAAACTCTCATAGATTTCAGTGGAGCCTGCCCTTCATTTAAAATATTTATGTTCTGGCAATCAACCAAAACCTCTTCCCAGTAGCTCAAGAAGCTATATCCCCCCTGTCTCAGTTTATCTTTCCATTAACGCTCTGCCCAGTAATGCATCTCACTGAGACATAGCGTGCGACTCCTGCAAATGTTGTTTCTCACTGCTGCCACTCATCCACTAGTAGCTGCAGTTTCCATTGCCTTGTCCCACAAACAGTTTCTGCCTTCCTTCCCCATATGGCATTTCCTATACCAGAAAAGGACATATTTGAGCAAGTCTCCTCTTCCAGTTCTCTCCTCAGGGACTCCTTTTTCTTTTGTCTGCTGTCTCTTGAAATTAATTTTTTCCTCTCATTTAGAATATTAGTCATAAACTTTAATTACTGTAATGTCTTCATGAATAAACAAAAAGCAATGAGTTAAAAACACAGCAAGGAAGTTTCAGGTTAGATGCTAGGGAAAAATAGTAATCTGGAAATTGCTGACTTATCTCATAAATATTTGGAAGGCATTTTCTACTTCCAGATGTCATTGTCTCTGCTGAGAGAGTTCTGGGCTAAGCTTTATGTTGCAAGATGAGCCTCAGTCATACCAAAAATAAAAGAGGGGAGACATATGCTAAGCCTGAAGAGCAGACAAAATTGTCCTATCTGTGCCAATTCACAGACCCACACAGGATGCAACAGGCTGTGTGCCCTGAAGTTGTGCAGGAGTGCCATGCCGTCATCATGTCCCCAGGAGCATGGAGGGCTTGCAGGAGAGTGATAAGCTCTGCACACCCTTTAAAATCCTGCTGACCTTAAGGCAACCCTTACAGTATATGTCCGAGACATCGTTTAGGATTGGCACAGGAGGTTTGCATGTGTTTCACGGAAGGTGTATGAGGCACCAGCTGCGATGGGAATTTCCACACAGCCCGGCAATCCTGCAACTTTTTGTAACTTACACATCGTCTGTCTTCAGCCAGCTGGACAACAGTCCCAGCTCCTTGGCACTTATGGCACATTTTTCCAGTAAGCTCTAATAAAATGCTTCCTATCATCCCTTTTCATTGGAATGAGGAGGGTTCCCACAGAAAGTGTGCAAACTTGGCAAAACAGAGTAAAGCCAGTGTTATCCCAGCACAGCAAACATCAAACAAACATTTCTTATAATGTAATAATGAGAGAGCTTTTCAGATGTCTCTGACACTCCTTTTAGGTACTATGGAATAATATGTTGGGTGCCAGGCTGTTACATTTATCCTCAGTTCTCCTCTGAACTGGAAATAAGGATAAAGACCTTGGTGACACTGTCCTTAGACACGGCTTCACAATATGTGCATGTCTAGACTGCTGTAAAATTAAGAGGATTTTGTTTAAATGATTTGTTTACATGACTCCTGTAAGAGATAGTCTGAGTCTCTCTAGTTATATTAAAAACACATTGAAGCAAATTCTATGCCCAATTACACCCCTGCAAGTCCACCATCAGCTATCAAAAGCTAGTGCTTGGGAACAGAATTTGTTTGCTATGTTTGTAGTCACTGCACTGATAAGTATGTCTTCAGGGTGTTGTATGTGTTAGAGTATCGAGGGATGTAAAGTTGGAGGATCAAGGGACATAAAGTTGGAGGAAGGCCAAAGCTTGTAAACTAAGTGGAGAGAATTAAATTAGCGTTTGACTTCATGTAGTCACATACTTCACCTGCAAGAGGTGATGCACAGGAAAAGCAGAATATTAAAGGATTCAGCAACTAGTGCCTAGCGTAAAGGAGAACAAAAAGAAATGTCCTTTACCAAAACTGATGTGTTTGAGACAGAAATATCCAGAGGAGAAGCAGGCCTTGCAGAAGACCTGGGTCATCCTGAAGAAGGTGTATGATTCATTGGAGAAAATGTCGTGTTTCTTATGATGTTTTCTCTGTAAATCTTTTGTTCTAAACTTTGGCTGCCCTGCCCTGGCTGCTCTCAGTCTTACTCAATCTATCAAGTTAAGCATCTCAGATCTGTCTGGCCTTTCAATGCGAGAATGGTCAGGGGTCCCAGTTAGAAAACTCACAGAAGATACAGCTGAAGAGTCAGTGGCTCAATATGAAGCAGCTGGCAGACTGTTCAACCTTGTTGCCTCAGCCTTGTTCATGCAGACAGCAAACCTCCACTTCAACATTTACTTCCACATGGAGGGATTTTCCCAGAAACTATGTACTCAGAGTTTTGGGGGTCTGTTATGCCCCTGTGTATTCATGCCAGGCCCTGAGCACTCTGAGACAGCTTTTGCTGTGCACAGAGGGATACCCAGCAGAATTCAACTCTAATGCACAGGCTGAGGTCAACATCACAAGATTTTTCTTTCCTTGTGCCATGATAAAGTTCCTTTGGAGTAGCTGACTCAAACACCCAAGACTGTCACGAGCCAACAGCTTTCTGAACCATGAGGCTCATCTCCAGTCCTCCAGAGGGGCTGCTGAGGAGCTGGTGGAGGTTTTGCCTTCAGACAGCAACACTTTTGCCCTGTCATCACCCAAGCAGTTGCAGCTGTGGGTTTCCACCAGCTGCTGTCACCCTATCTTTGCCCTCAGCTGCAGAGAACAGCTGCAGAATCTGAAGAGAATGAGGAGGTAAACAAGGCTGAGGAAAACAACTAGTTTGAGAAGCTGCTTCAAAAAGGGACTTTTTCTGAGCTTGAAAACACAATTTGCTGAACTTGATGAAGGTGCATGCTGAGATGAGGAAAGAAACCTCTGCTGGTGGCAAAAGATTCTGTTCCAGATGCAAGATGATGAACCATCACTGCAGAAGGTCAGGATGACACAGGCTGTCTTCCAGGAAATTTGAAGGAAGCACAGCACTGAGCTGCAAAGGCAACACAGAAGAGGCAGTGCAGTAACAGAAAAACTCTCTTATCTCTTCAAAATCACCATCCTGCCTTCTACTAACCAGGCCAGCTCAAGTAGGATGCCTGTGAAACCACCAGGATAAAAGCATACCAAGAGAGATCTCTCCTTTGCATACAGAGGCCTGTTTGCTGCTGCAGTGGATATGCTAACATTATGGCCAGGTGGTCTGGAAATGTGTCCAGTTCTACAATCCTTGGGAATTCACATCTCTTCTCTGATGAAAGAAGCCCAGTGTCTGGCTGATAATAGTGCAGTTATTTATGAAGGCTTCTTCTTGCTATTCTCCAGTCAGAGGAAACACTTGCAGAAATAACAGTCGTGACAGCACTACCAGCTCCTCTTGGACCTGGTATGATGCAGACACTCAGTAGGTGTCCAGAGCTGTCCATGAGCCTGTCCCTGCCCTGAACCCAGCAGACTGAGTGCATGTCCAGAGGATGAAGCAACCATGCTCTTGAACTGAAGGAGTACTGACACACCTTCTAACATGCCAAATTGATTATTACAGTGCATATTATGTCCATCTACATGATTTCAGTCAGGTTTGTCACTCAGCAAGAAACTGCTAACTAACCCCTAAGTGTTCACAGGGAGCAAGTTTCCTAAATGTTCCTCTTCTATGAAGCTGGAAGCTGAGAGAGGAAGACACCATTGCACCTATGTAGATTGCCATCACTTGACTTGGGCTTTTCAGGGGAGGACAGCTGTTTAGGTGAGACACCTTCAACTGTTTACCTTTGCCTTGAATTGGCTAGAGGTTCCTATAGCTGGTATGTCAAGTTGAAAGGATGGCATGTTTAGGTGGTATGGAGGTGTGTGCTCAGTCATAGCACTAGTGTCCTGCTCTAATTTATTGACCACACTCCTTTACAGGCACTCATCTTTGGCTTCGCAAGTGAGAACATGAGTCAGGGAGCTAATGTGAGCTGGAGAAGTGAAAAAAGACTGACCTTGCAGGTGCACCTTTGTACAACCAAAGAATGCCAAACAGTACAGCATTTAGTGCAGACATACATTTGGAGCCAGGTAGGGGATGCCTCAAGCATTCTAGGTATGAGGTCTAGAGCAAGTATTTTCCTAACCAAAGTATGCTCCAATGTTTCAGTGAGGATATCAAGAACATGGGAAGGAGAGAAACTGGACTGATGGCTGCAAATTTTCTACTGAAAGAGAAGATTGTCTTAAAGATAGTAAAGGCCTGGGAGCAGATTAAAGCCTTGGGAGGATCTGGTATAGGACAGTGATACGCAATGTGTTTTGCATTAGCTGCATCTTTTTAAGGAGGTCAGCTTTTCTTTCTAGGATTCTGTATCTGGATACTTGATGGCATTTTCACTCTGCTTAATTTTGCACACCTAATTGAGTCACCAACATAACAAGTCTATCTCCCTGAACTCTCTTTTCCATTAACAGAGAATCAGACTGGTTCTTCTAGAACAGTTTAGAGCACAAGTTTACCCTGCATATCTCTGAATCCCTCTGAGATACCTCACAACTTTAGATGGAGCCTGTAGCCTCACAAGTTAGGGATTTATGTCAGTGTCTAAGCTTATGTGCTGTAACTAAGTCCCCCTAGACCCATTTCAAACCGACTTCATAGATTTCACTGGAGTTACTTTGTATTTACATCACTGTTTATGAGATCAGAATTTGACATAGCTCTCATCTTCACCCCGGCACCTCTCGGTCTTCCTCAGGAGGATGCTGGTGGGTTTGGGTTTTGTTTTAATGTCAGTGCACTCATCTGCTAGTTTTCGTTTTGAATGGAAGTGAGCGTTGACTTCTCTGAGATGCCTGAGAAGCTTCTCCATCAGTGGGGGCAGCCTCAGCAGACTCTGCACTTTGCTTTCGCTTCCCATCCCCATGCTTTAGTGCAGCACCAAGCCAATTATATGAATTCATCACATCATCACATTTACTGAGGCAACTGCACAGCAATTGCACTGTTATTGAAATCCCCTTAGCTGCATTAATATGTTTAAAGTGCATTTATGCTGTGCTACATGGCTGTATTTTTATACGTATGTATTTATTTATATAGCGTGATTAGTTCTCCCAGTTCACTCTCAGGAGTAACAGACACACGAGGGGAAGAGGGAAATTTAAGCACAGCTGAAGTGAGACATGGCTTCATGTGCACACACAGTGCCACCCACACCTCTGCTACAAGCTAATGGACTTGCATCAAACCTGCATATACCCCATGGTGCTAATGTCCTAGGAAAGGCCAAGGCCATGCTGCAGGTGAAGAAAGCTTGGCTCTGTACAAGGTGAAGTTGGCAGCTCCAGAAGGATGTCCTTCTGTCAGACAGCTGGCCTGTGTGAATGCAAGGTTGGTTTGCTTCTGGTCATGCACCATCAGGAGACAAACGTGCAGCTCTGCCAGCTGGGAGTAGGTGCCTGGAGGTGCCTGAGGCCCAGGGTACCACGCAGAGTGGTTGCCCCAGGAGTGGCACATATTGAGGTTCTGAGTTCAACCAACAAACACCAAAACATGGATTGAATCCTCAGCATTTAGAGGAGGAAAGAGGATACTGCCATGTCGCTGGTGCCCATTTACCTCTCCCAGCTCTTAGAGAGGCATCCATATAAGCATAGGACTGGGGTAGGAGAGTGCCCTCATATTTTCTGTGGCTCCTTATTGACACCTTCCTAGGCATTATTTATAATACATGGAGAGATTCAGAAGTTTTGCACTCCTTCTGTCCTCCTCCCCATGACATATTTATGAAAAAATCTCCCTAAAATCAATGGATGCAGAGAAAAATGTCCCACCTGGAGCAAGCTAAATCAGTGAGAAAGAAGCAATCACCTGTGATGAAGATCCAGCTAACCCTAAAGACACATTCCTGGGTGCCCACAGCTCCTTCTCCATGAGAACAATTACTGCAAGTATCAGCTGATACTGCATTTAGTGCTGAACATTAGTCACAGAAACAATCAGTAGTTGTTAATAATGACACATATTTAAAATACTGTAAATATTTGGAACACAGACTGAGGTGAATTTTATGATTTTATTAGAATGTGGATCAGTGTTGTCCTGGTTTGATCAGCCTTGTGCTAATTCTGTTCAGTGATTTTATTTTTCAGCTAACTCTCTTCTAAATAATATCACTTTTTGAAGTTAACAGCATACTTTTGCAGACAGTGTCTGGTTCTACAAGTGATAAAGCTTGATGTTACTACCAAGTTGCTACCAAGGATTGATGTGCAGAAAGACTTTTGCTTATACTTACTCCTAAGGAGACCAAGGTCGCTGATAAATCTTGTGTGTCATGTTGGGGGGTGACAAAATAAAAGGCCACAGCTGTGGGGAGAAGTAGGCAGGACAGACGACCCTAAACTGACCAACAAGGTATTCCTTTCCATGTATGTCATATTCAGTGTAAAGCTGAGGGATCACAAAGATCAAGCACTTTTCTTCAATGGGCAGCATCCAAGGAGGACTCTGTCCGTTCTGCATTTGATCCCAAGCTGTGTGTTTCTGAATCCAGAATTCATCTCCTGAACCTGGTTCTTTTCTGCCACTCAGTCCAGTCTGGGACTTCCCCAGAGCCTGCTCCATCATGGAGCATCCAGGTTGATGGTGATGTAATTGCCATAAAGGGGGAATTGGGTTTGATACCGAATTTGTATATATTTGTATATATTTCACTTTATTGTTATTATTTTCATTAAGATTGTTTTCTTTTTCTTTTCCAATACATAAGTCTCTCTCCCTCGTTTTTTTTCTCTTCCCCATTGGGGAGGGGAGGTGATAATAGAATCATAGAAATGTCTGGGCTAGAAGGGACCTCTAGAGGTTATCTAGTCCAATCCCCTGCTGAGAGCAGGGACATCTTCAACTAGAGCAGGTTCCTCAGAGCAATAATAGAGAACAACTGGCATTTTTTCTAGAGGCCAACCCAGCCCTAATCCTTGACAAGTGTTCATTTTAATGGAGCTTATTTAAAGTAGGAAAACTGGATTACTCAAAATTTCTTCAAATAATTTGTTGGTTAAATACAAACGTCTGAACTTATAGGGTTGGCTATCTGGTGGTCTTTAACAATAAGATGTGAATTGGTCATGGAAAAAAAAAACATTCAATATAACTGTTTTTCTTATAATAATTATTAGTTTGCAATGTAGGGTATGCCAACTAATCTGCAAGTTTTATGGTAAGCTTGAAAAGCCATAGTAGTGTAGGAAGTCTGCTCCTTTGTGGACAGTGCCATTATTATCACACTGCAAATCATTACACTGTAGACGCTTGGAAAAATAAGTAAGAAATTATGAGTAAGACACTGAATGAAATCTGTGAGGCTTGGCATTTCCTCCTGATTCAGCCGCAGGCTTTCTGTTTGACCTAAGAAACATTATTGATTTTTTTTATTACCACAGTTTTCCCTCATTAAAATGGAGATAACACTCTTTCCTTTCTTTCCAACTTATTTTTTTTGCCTTTCTTTTCTATTTATATTGGAAGCTTCCTTTAACTGGGAATATCTCTAACTGTATATTCATCACAACAAGCAAGGGAGCTCTAGAAACCACAGTAGAAATAGCAAAATAAAGAAACAAACAAGAAAAGAGTGAAAAAAAAAAAAAACAACCAAAAAAACCACCAAACAGGACAACTGTAAACAAAGAAGAATGACAAAGTGTCCTGAGTTTAAAGTTTAAAAAAAAAAAAAAAAAAAAGAGGTAAAAGAAGAAAAAGGAAGCATGAGTTAGATAAGAAGAAACAATTTTTGTCTGTTGAAGACATAAAGCAGACAAAACCAGAAAAATCAACAATGCAAAACCCCAGAATCAGAAAAACAAAGTGAGGAGGACAAAACAAGGGGAGCAAGACAGAAAACCGAAGGCACTGAAGACTAGAAAAAAGAGGGAAGGCAAAAATAAAGTGTTAAAAATATTTTTATTATGGTCTTAGACTGAAAATAAATCCTAATAATTGGGGAGAAAGTTCATCAGACACTGACCTCTTGGTTTGGATCTCTTCTTGCATACTCTGAATATCTAGAACATCAGGGAGTCAGATGCAGTTTGGGTTTGTGGGAATATAGAGTTGGGCCCTTATGGTGCACTTGGGAAAAACACACATAACCATGACTGTAGCTCTCTGATGATGGAGTGGCATGATGTCAGCATTGCCTGAAGAAAGAACAATTTCTTGCAGACCACTGAAAATCAAAAGTGCTTTCCAGGAAGTAAAAAAAAAGCACAATCATGCATGAATGCTAAGTAAATATAATTCACTTTCAGACATGTAGCTTTGAGTCATGGAGGAGTGCATGCACCCTGTCTATTCTCTTTCTTAAAATAGGATGAGTCTTTTGCAACATGACAGAAAGCCTTGTGTCCATCTTGCATGTCACCTTTCCCATGAGGTTTCAAATGCATTAGACCTATTCCTCTAGTGGCAAAGCCTGGTCCATATATGAAAGCCATATCTATTTAAAACTCAAATCATGTTGCTCTTGTGATTTTGCTCTTGGGACTTATGTCTTTCTCTCTTGAGTGGTAAAAGGGACCAAAAATCTAGGTGGTGTGTTTGTACATGAAAGACAAAGCAGGATGGAGGAAGATGTAGATTGCTTAGCAGCAAGAATACACCAAGAGCAGCTCAGGAAATCCCCTATCCCATGTTCCCACCTCTTAGTTTACAACAGAAGCTTTGCATTCCAGCTTTCTGGGGTTTGGAGCTGCGTGTTACATGGATGCCTTTTCCCAGACAAGTTAAAAAAACAGGTGAAACAGGCCCCAGTAGCCGTGATTTTCTGGTTTTTTGACCATTCACCTCTAAAATAAATACAACAGCAATACTACATTTAAAGAGCACAAGTGCCAGTACAATCTCATGAATTAATCCAATGACACTTCTTCATAAGACTGAAGTGTTTGTTCCCCATACACATACTTTAAACACCACACATATTAAAAACCACTTTCCTATAAAGTCAAACAAAGGAATCATGAAATCCATCAAATGAAGAATAGCTGGATCATGTCCATAAAGAGTTCAGCACACAGAATTCTTGTTGTTTGACATGCCACTGAAATAAAATATTGTCTGTCTTTGGAAGAGCTTTATCACTTAGCTATACTGAGACTTGTAAAATACTTACTCATCTGTAACCTTTTCTCAACTGAAATATCATTGCCCTTTTTTGCATCTTGATACATTGGTAAAACCTCAAAAGAACAGATCACAATTATGTCCCATATTCATGTAAGTGAAAGGTGGTTTTCTGTTTTTGAGCTTAACAACGTGAGCAATGTAGGAGATACGGCTTTCTGAGGAAGTAAGCAGTCACACTAGAGTGAATACCTTTATCCCGATGTACCACAAAATAGAAGTCCCAGTAATAGCTAACTCAGTTTCCAACCTCATTTATATTGTAATCACAGCTAAGGTAACTTGATGTAACTGAGGTTTCAGCCATTCTGAATAGTGCTTAAACATAGTTTCATAGTGATGTAAGTAGACGGGCTTTAAGTAAAGCTAATTACACCCCTGCCAGTTTTTAAGCATAAACAAGTCCTTGGTGATGACAGTAGTGAATTTCCTTCTCAATTATGCTAGCGAGCACCACTAGGTCAGTAAGGAGTTGCTCCCTTCTGAGCCAACATGCCAGAAAGCCCATCTTAGTGCTGGAGGAATAATCCATGAAGCTGAGCTTGCAGTTGGAAACCAAAATATTTCACTCAAGGCTCTGGAGAAATGTGATGTTCCACTGAAAAGCCAGGAAATGATCATATGATAAAGGTTTCTGCTCCATTTGAAAGGGTTAAATCCAGCATGGGTGCCTGAGATACAGCTTTGCCCAAATTCCATATGGTAAATATTTAAAGCTGGTGCTGAGATGTCTCTTCTTAGAAGTGATTTCCACTTTAAAGGTATTTCACTTCTTTTTCCTCTCAGTTTATTGTGCTTCATATTCTGGAGTTGAATCACTGACACCCAGCAAAGTACAATCTTTACTAGCTTTGCCTGAACCTCAAATTGTCAGCTCAGGTCCACATGCTTGAGCAGGCACAGTCTTCTAAGAGATAATGCTCAGACTCTAAACTCATCAGACAATAGTCTCGTGACTTGTGCAAATAAAATGTATTAAAATTTGGATAGATAACATGCGTACACATTCTCATTATTGCAGACGGGGAGTTTTTGTCTAAAACTGCAACCCAGAAGCTACAGGGAGAAACTGTGCTTTGGAAGGGCAGTAAACAGTTTGACAATCCGCTCGGCATCAACTTTCAGATTGAAAAAGCTTCAAATTACTGGTCTTCTCTACAGGCCTAGAGAGAGAAATGACCAGTGATGTGGTAAAATACCTTCTGAAGACTGGAAGACGTTGACAGTTTTGGCCACAGACCAATCTGCATGAGACAAATGTTTATAAATCACCCAGGGTTGCTTCCCATTGACCAGAGAGGGACAGCTTTTCTGAAAAACAGAAAGTTAGGTGAACACTGGGCTCTCAGTGAGAAAATTTCCAGACCTGCAAGACAATGTAGAACTGCATGCCCTTATAAGTGAAATATTTAACAGTAAAGGAGCCAACCAGGTCACACAGCCTCAGAAGAAAGGTTACAGTCACAATTCCAAATGAAAGTCAAAGATTTAGAGAAAGGGCTGGGAGATAGGAAAGATGCTTGAGGTTAATCACTACAGCTGTGAAGAAAGTAATAAAATGTACAGGAACAGGTAACAATTAAGTTTTGAAAGAGAAGCAGAAAAGCCTGAGGAAGATGCCAGAGGATTTCATCAGGATAAACTTGAACAAGAACTAAAAAGTTCCAAATCACCAGATGACATTTCCAAAGGTACTCTCCATTATGGGCAAAGACAAGGTTCATTGTCTTGCATGTGAGACAGGAGACAAAACAATATTACAGTTTTCTGGGAAGAGAAGACAATTCTTCAATAGCCTTTTTATGAGAAAGAAGGTAAATCCATGATGTGTGGGTGAAGTGTGAAGTTTTGTAAGCTTACCTTTGAGTTTCACAATGAAATGAGTATTTCCAGAGTCTCAGCTTGGAAAAAATACTCTTAAAAGCTTGTCTTTAATGACTACTTGTCACAGATATATAGAGCAGCTATATACCAAATTAAAAAGCTCTCCCATAACCTAAAGGACAAGTGAGTGCACTGCAGTGATACTTAAACTACATTGCTGTAAGCTACCTGGACTCAGCAGAGCTGGTACTGACCTGGCTGACATGAGCTGACATTGCCCATACAAGATTTTGCATTGCCTAGGCAAAATTCTGCCTTCCATTATCCTAAATAATGATAACTGTCTGTATGTGGAAACCTCAACATGACACAGCACAAAATGTCATCCTGTTATAACTCTGGATTGGAAGTGGTATCAACAGTCCTAAAATACAACTTAATGCAGAAGCGCTAAGAGTCTGGAGACAGTGCTTAGGTGGGACATTTTAGAGCAACTCCATGGCTCAGGACTTAGCATGGGTCATAGCCTAAGTGAGGCCCCTGGTACAGTGTTAGCCCAGGCCTGCTATCATGGCTCAGGACTCAGCATGGGTCATAGCCTAAGTGTCTCAGGCCATGGTCCAGGGCATGGGAGCATGCAACAGAGCAGTCTTAGCCAAGAAGGTGCCACAGAGCTGGAGAATACCCCAGCACTGCTCCACTCTTGGGTACAAACGTAGCTGTTGAGTCCTTCTTGAGGTTTTTACATGTCCTGCATCTCGGGTGCTAAGTCTTCTCTGTGTCAGTGTGAGAAAGGGGCTTAAAGGCTTTTGATTCATCTTAATGAGGTACAGATTTATTGAAAAAAAAAGGTCTTCAAAAAGTTTTGAGAGCGAGACAGCATTATTTCCTGCCTGCTTTAGCCTCAAGTGCTTATAGGATGAAAGTTGCATGTATGCAGTATAAGATATGGGAGCAACATGCAGATAAGAGATCTGTGTCTCTTCCAAGACAAAAATGTGCTGGCTTCAGCCCTGTACATTTTAGCTCTTATGGTAGATCAAAAGTAACTTAAAGTAGGGCCAATGGCTTTGAAACAGCACAGACCAAACCTCCAGACTCTTCTTATTAGCCCAACAGTTCTTGAGCCACTTCAGGCGAGAGACACCAAGACCATCTTGTCTCTACAGCAGGCTTGAGGAGAAGTAACTTCTTACCTAACCTAATGGGAGGCAACTTTTCACACCTATGCACTGCAGCTGTGTTCATATTTCAGGAATTTGCTTATTGCTTCATGTGCTGAAGTACACGAAAGGATCAGATGTTCTCGGTGAACCAGGTTCCTGTTTTGAAAGAAAGAGGAAAGTACACAGCAAGACATAGATAACTTATCTATGTTTGTACCAAATTTTCTTCTTTTTTTTTTTTTCTTATATACTATATGAGCAATAAAAAACTATTTACAAGGCATACAAAATTCAGTTTATAGTTAGAAAGATGTTTCTCTCTGTCTGTGTTGTCTCTGCAAGTGTCAAAACAGACTTGTATTTCATACCAATAAAACATGAATTTCATGCCAAGAACAGCAAGAAACAAAACAAAATGAAGCTATTTCCTCAGGAAAAAAAAATAAGAAGAAGAAAAAAAAAATCTGATCCTGTAATTGGGCTGGTGGGAGCAGACATCATGGGAACCCGTATAGTAGCCTGCCTGTTCGGATCATTCCAGTAGGCCCCCCTGTAGTCTCCAAACCATGCTGGGAGAGTGCCTCTTTTCCCTGATTAGTTAGCTACTTCTCAAATGTTCCAGTTAATTTCAGAGGGTGAAGCGTTGCAAATTTAGCCCAGAGTGTGAAATCCAGGGTTATTGCTAGAGCTGGTTAAAATTTTTTCCAATGGAATGCTTTTTTTTTTCCATCAGAAAATGCCATTTTGTTAAACCAAAACTGTTCTCCGAGGCATGCTGATTTTCACAACCTTTTGTTTTGGGGAAAAAATTGGGAAGAAGTATTGTGAGAAGGTCAAAATATTCCATTTCAACATTTTTGGAATGGAAGCTGAGGAGGAGGAGGTGCTTTTTCAAAGCTTGAAACTTTTAGTTTCAAACTGTAATTTGCTTTCTATCACAGAAAAAAAAAAGAAGTACTGTGATAATAGGATCCTTTTTAGTCATGGCAATTAATTTATTTTTTATTTTCATTCTGATTCAGAGTGAAGTAAATGTTCATTTCCTAGAACTCCTTTGGAAATGGAAAAGTCTTGTGCTTTCACAGCATTAATTAGGGAAGTATTATAGTTGTGAATACATTGGAGATGCGCTTTATCCATCAATCTTTGCAACAAGTGCTTAGATGGTTATCTGATCCAAGCAATTTTCTTGGTCAAATGAAAATCAACATTCACAGAAATGACACTTGGCTTGAATAAATGTTCACAGATAGAGAACAATGAAGACATAAAACAGGCAAATGTGACAACTGATTGTGATTTGTCATAGTATTCTTGTACAAATTTTTAACCAGTTACAGATTTCATGCTTGCTAACTCTGAAATGAAGATAAGTAGTAGATCTTAATACATTTTGAGCAATGTTGTTAAATGCGGCCCTGCTCCAGCTAGAAAATGAAACTAATCTTTAAGTTCATCCCAGTTCAATTAGAATGTGCTTAATTATACCAGGTCTAATTTTTCTAAGGTGATAATTAAATATTTTGTCTTGCTTGTGTTCTGTCAATGTGTTCATTCTATTTTAATCATTTGATGTGCCAAGTCTGATAAATCACACCCAGCACATAGGTCTGTCACAAATGAATAGAAGGATTAAACACTCAGTTTGTTATCTTTGCTTAGCTCTGAAATAACACCTTAGAGAGACTGCCTTATATTTATGCTTTTCTAGCTATACTCCATACCTTGACCAGCTAAATAATCCAGAACTGTGTGCTAATTCACACCACATTTGCACATCTAAAATGGTGTTGAAAAACTAAGGGATCAAAGATGTTAGAGCATACGGTGGGTATAAAACAAACAGTAGCACTATTTGTTTGATCCAGTTAAATTTCTAAAAATATCTTCCCCTTTAATAAGAGAGTAGAATGACTCATAGGAATCTAGAAACTTGGCCTTGGTAAAGACGTACCGCCAGCACCTTGTGGGCAGAACAGACACATCCAACACTCTGAGAGAGGAGGTGCCATCACCATAAGGAATGGGCTCTCTTTTCACCACTCCTGCTTGCTCAGTACAAGTCAACAACTTCCAGGCCTCCCAATTTAGTCCCACAAAATCACAGGAGTGGCTTAACAGCTTCAGGGACCTACAGAAATGATGAATGTCAGATCCTTTTTTATTGTCTTTGGACTTTTCAGTGTTTTGGTTGCATATTTCTGAAGACATGACTGCAGCTGTAAAGCCCAGAAACTAAATTCTTAAAGAAAGGATGAGATTTCCAGTTACTCACCTGACACTGACAGATGGGATTTTGATGTGGGAGGAAATAACATCAAAAACCATCAAACATACCCACTTCTTCAGACCTACCCAGGCTACATAATTTGAAGATGCAGAGGTGGTGAATCCTGTCGTATGTACCTTGGAAAAGAAGAGCAGTAGATCTTGAGTGTGATCAGCAAAGTATTATTCTTTCTTAAGGCAGTAACACTAGATCTTCAGCTGGTATAAGGTATCTTGAGCATAGCTAGTCCTTAAAGGTTATGAAGACAAAAAATGAGAACATTATAATTCAACTCAACTGAAGCAGAACTGGGCTCTGATTACATCTGATTACATCTATATTATTTGGCCTTTCATTTTCAAGAGCGTACAATAAAAAAACCAGATCAAATCCAAAGTGCGTGTGCATTGATGGATGGATTTGTATATCCGTGTGTACATATAAGTTCAATATGTCAATTTATATAAAGTTTATGTGTGCATGTCCTTTTTGGAAGTGTTCACAGGATTAAATAATCTACCATAGTAGTTACAGAAAACTCACTTCTTTATAGTGTTAACTGTGTTATGTTTTTTAAAGAGCTTAACGTGATGCTCTATCAGGCATTTTTAGTGACAATAAAAACTATAGGAAAAAAGTTTTACTCAAACCTTCAGCACACTGTCCCTGGATCTTTCAGGTTGCTTTCAGTACTTTTTTGATCGTGCTGTCACTACATCCTCATATTCCCTCTTCCTGTGGCAGGGCATTGGTACAAATTCCCTGTTTATACTTACATCTTATGCTTACCTCAGAAAATAATTTTTTCACCCCTCCTTAGTTTGGCTAGATTCTGAATGTGAACATTGTTCAGAGGTGTAAGTGTAGAGACGTAATCTTAGCAAGCAGCAAGGGATCCATATAAATTGCAGTTGCTTTGTCTGACAATTTCCTGGACTCAGGTATTAGTTCCTCAGTTGACCTTCTGCATTTTTTTTTTCTTTCTTTGCTTGCTTTTGATTTAGAAGAATGGGCCAGAGTGACCCTTCCCCTCCCTTTTTTATGTGGCCTGTTGCCATTTGGATTCCTAGACAACTGATCAAGTTCTGGGCTCTGTTAGAAACTGTATTTTTCAAATAACATTCTCTTCTGACTCAACCATCTCAGTCAAATGCACAGCCTCAGTGGGCTGCCACAGTTAAATGCAGAAGATGGTGGTGTCAATTGCTTGAGGTGTTCTACCTATTTCTTTGCCTACTTACAAGGAATGTGCTTTTTGCAGGGATTAAAGTAAAAATAATAACTAAACAAAAGAAAGCATCTCAGAGGCTGTGTAGACATGCATTCGATCAGATGCAGACAGGCTGCTCCTCACAGGCTCCAAGGCAGCTGGACCCCAGCCAGATGAGTGCAATAGCATCTTCTGAGAGGTGGCACAGATGAGCTCAGGCTCTCCTCCTGGGCTGGCTCCGTGCGCAGGTGGAATGGCACCAGCCAGGGGCATCAGGCTGTGTAGACATGCCCAGAGTCTTCTCCTGCCATTCAGGTTTTTTTTTTTCCAGTCAGCGTTTTGCCCTAGGCACTTGCTCAGATTTTCTCAGGACATGCTCACAGTGCTGTTCTCACTGTGTCCTTGGTACTCCTGCCTCTCTGAGACTCTCCTTGGCTGCTCTGGCAAGTGCTGGCACATAGAGCTGCATCCACCCATGACACTGCTTCGTTTCCCAGTGATGCCTCTGAGCTGCAGTGAAAGCAGGGCTTGCAGGCAGAGCTCTCCTCCTTTCCCCCTGTTTCCAAGCAGAGCAATTACCCTCTCTCTCATTAGGCCCCAATGGAAGAGCTGCTTCTGTACATGCCCACTTAATGAGACCTGACCCCGATCACTAGAGCAGCAATAACTGACAGAGTTGTGAAGTACTTTTCATTCCCTAAGAGCTTACTGCTCCCAGATCATCACCTGGATCCTCTTTTATCAGATGCTCCCGACCTAAGTCCTGGATCCTTTTGTCATGTTAAAAAGGATATGTGAGATGAGCTGACTTTTGGGGAGCACCTATAGGGGATACAGGTAGAGGATCCCTGAAATTTAGCCAGGACTCTAATGATAAGATCAGTGGCAATAGGTGAGATTGAGGACAAGAAGTAAAAGGGGATATTGTGTTTAACTGAAACATTAGAGATAAAAAACTTGGCCTATTTGTCTAAATGGGATTTATACCATCAAAGAAACCAACACACCTTTCTTAGACTGCTCATTTTCTTTGCAGTTGTTATAGGCCCACAGTGCAATTTAATGCACAAATTCGTTTACTCATGACCTTTAGAAAAGGTATCACTTTCAGTCTCCTGCACTGAAGTTTCCCTTCCTTGCCCACACTCACATACAAGTCTTCTGCAAACAATGTGGCATGCAGCAGGAATCTTCTGCTTCGTAGAAAGTTTTCCACAATTACATAAGTGCGGCCTGAGAGCTGATGCGGAGGTAGCCGAAAATGTGAGAGTTAGATTTACAGTAATATAATTAGATCACTTACAGTAAGAGGGAATGCTCTTTCCCGCGTTAGGGCGAATGCCATAGGAGCCTCCCGCTACTCCTCCTCTGAGTCATCTTTCCAGAGGCACTTCTGAGAGCCAGCCACCCTCAGGTGTTGAGCAGTATTTGTTTGTGCTGTGGGTGAAAAAATGTGTATGCGTGCACACAACCCAAATTTGATTAAGCAAACAAGGGCAAAGAAACCAGAGGGCTGTGGTTTCTTTGAATGTCTGTCTGTCTGCTTGGTGACAGAGCCAATGCTTGCAGTCTCAGCCACAATACCTTGACTCATCACACAGTCTAGAAGCAGTGCTCATCTCCAGGATAGGCGGGAGCCAAACCACACACCCGCACTGGAGAGCACTGACAGCCTTATCAGCCCTTCTTGAGGCTCCTTTTCCATGCTTGTCCACACCATAGTAAACTGAGTGTCCAAGATTCATCACAGTGGCATAAGCCAGTGCTTTAACTTTTGCCAGGTTAAATAACTTTGAAAACACTGCTTTGGCCTAAGGATTGAAACACATGGGTTAGAGCAACCCTAAGTTCCCTTCCAGGCTCTGCCTGGGCAAGTCATATATCTTTGGTGTACTAGCAATAGAGTACTGTCTCTTGGTTCACAATAAATAATGGCTTGTGTGCATAATAAACCTTGTCTACCTCCCAGGCATGTTATGAGAATGGATGGATGTTTTTAAAGAGTTTTGTAAGCTGTCCATGAAAAGAGTTACAAGCATGCAGTATGTAATTATTGCCCTTATCTTATACAACCATCCAGGTATTGAAGGAGCTTGGGCTTTATACATGCAAGACATTAAGGGTGAACTACAACACCAGACTTGCAGGAAGAAGGAAGAAGGAGAAGACGTTTCCACTTCATAGCAGCTACAGGTGAGCCTCAGTACTTATTCCAAGTGGATCTAGGTATTGAACTGATGTGACTTTTTTATTCTACATCAACCGGGTGAATTAGAGGTACTGGATAAACTACAAAAGCCTGAAAGCAAGGACCAGAACCCAGGACAGCTTTATTCCATCTGACTGCTACAGCCACTAGCATAACAAAGTCACATATCTACTTCTGCCCCGCTTTGGTCCTGTTAGCTCCTTTTGGCAATGCTGCACAGCATTAATTTGACCAGTGGAAAGTGCCCCTGGCCATACTGAAGGGATTTAGTATTGATAATGAAAGGTATCTGAAATAGTAAGTAATAGAAACATAGAAATGGCCTGTGCTGTTCACCTTTGAGTCATAAAGAGACATTTTTTAAGCAACACACTGCCAGGCTTAAGCACAGCTGCATACAGAGAGTAAGACAACTTTTGAGGCAAGTGCTATGTTCTGACATAATACTGACCTGAGTCATTACAGGCTTCAGCCAAGCCATCTTTCTTCAATTAGGAGATGCAGTTGGAGAAATACCTATAAGCAGTAATGAGGACTGTCACATGAGAGCCAGGTTCTTGTACCCACTGCAAGGGAGTCATACCCTCTGGGAGAAAAAAAAGCCCTCTGAAACCTTTGAGTGGGGCAAGTACAGGTTGTGTCAACTGCCAAGCACTTTATATGACATGGACCCTATGTGTAAAATTCTAAGTAATCCTGACATGGGTGGTCAAGGGAGGTTGTAGCAGATCTCTGGCTCCAAAGGAAGTGCTAACAGCTTCATAGCACTAAGGCATATACAAGAAGAGGCCTAAGCTCAAGATTTTTTCTGTTTACATAAATGAGGTAAGAGAAAAGAAGTAATATCCTCTTTATTTTATAGGTAAAAAAAAGCCAAGGATCACAAGTAGCTTTCAGGGGGTCATCCAAGAGCTTGTCATGGAGGCAGGACCTGACTAGTGTCTTTTTTGTCTCCCTGGGATTCCTGTCCTCAGCTTTGAATAGAAATGTACTGATTCCTAAGCTAAAGTGGCCCAGTGACAAAAGTGCACCTGTGGACTATAAACTCAAAAGGAGAATGGGAGGGAGGTATGCTCTATGTGTGTGTGCATGAGAGCTGAAAGTGTCTATAGATAAAATGAGGATGTGAATTCCTAACACTCAGAATAAGGAAATAACACTGATGCTTTCTCTGGGAGTGGTAAAGTGGGTTTTGTGTCATCTTCTGTGTAAGTGAACTTCATCCCCTCCCTGCCTTCCCAGGTAAATTCCTGCTGCATTTGACGAAACATGTAGTCCATAGAAAGAAGGGAAATTCCCTGTTATCAGCAAATCTTAAGCAGTCACAGGATGATTACATGAAAAAGCCCTATATATGGCCCCTACAGGACAACCATTTTAACACTGAGCTTTTACTGTAGCTTTTATGGTTGGTCTTTCAGTAGATACACGTGGCTTCATCAAAAATTGCTAAACTTTTGATAACTCTTTATCCCTAGGGATCTCCCTAGGATCTTACTAAACTTTCCCATAATATCCTCATAGGTAAACTTAGGAAGTGTGGGTTAGATGAGTGGACAGTGAGGGATTGAGCACTGTCTCAGTGATAGATCTCAGAGGGTTGTGATCAGTGGTACAGTCTAGCGGTGTTCCCCAAGGGTTAATACTGGGTCCAGTCTTTTTCATCATATTCTTCAATGACCTGGGTGAAGGGATAGAGTGTACCCTCAGAAGTTTGCTGATGATACTAAACTGAGGGGAGTGGCTGACACACCAGCATGACCTGGACAGACTAGAGAGCTGGGCGGAGGGGAACGTAATGAAGTTCAACAAGAGCAAGTGTAGGGTTCTGCACCTAGAGAAGAATAATCCCATGTATCAGTACAAGTCAGGGGCTAATCTGCTGGAAAATGGCTCTGTGGAGAATGGACCTGGGAGTCCTGGTGGACGAGTTATCCATGGGACAACAATGTGCCCTTGTGGCCAAGAAGACCAATGGTAACCTGGGGTACAATTAAAAAGACTATGGCCAGCAGGTCAAGGAAGGTTCTTCTCTGTCTCTACTCTGCCCTAGTGAGGCCATATCTGCAATACTGTGTCCAGTTCAAGAGAGACAAGGAACTATTGGACAGAGTCCAGCAGAAGGCTACAAAGGTGATGAGGGGACTGGAGCATCTTTCTTACAAGGAAAGGCTGAGGGACCTGGGCCTGTTTAGCTTGGAGAAGACTGAGAGGGAATCGTATCAATGTCTATAAATATCTAAAGGGTGAGTGTCATGAGGATGGGTCCAGACTCTTCTCAGTGGCGCCCAGAAACAGGACAAGGGGCAACAGGTACAAACTTGAGCACTGGAAGTTCTGTCTGAACATGAGGAAAAACTTGTTTCCTTTGAGGGTGCCCAGAGAGGCTGTGAGGTCTTCTCTGGAGAATTTCAAAACCTTCCTGGATGTGTTCCTGTGCAACCTGCTGTAGGTGAACCTGCTTTAGCAGGGGAGTTGGACTAGGTAATCTCCAGAGGTCCCTTCCAACCCCTACCATTTTATGTTTCTGTGATTCTGTAAACTGTCTCCTCCCCTTTATGATGGAAGCATGTTTTCCTCATCAGCTCTGGTCTAGAGCCATGCTACATGGTCGAGGGGAAAGCTCTTTTCAATGGGAGTATATTTCTGCCATCTCACCTCAGACGCTCCTGAGATCTTGTTTTCTCTATTAACAGCATATAGACACACCAATTTACAGACACAAACCCCAAAATATTTGCTCTGAACATCTGAAAAGCAGTCTGAAGCCACTCTTCCTAAGGCTAATGGGAATGAGATCCTTGATTTCAGTGAGAATAGGATGCATTTTAAGCAGGGCAACATGAAATTATGTGCAGTTTGGATGTTTAGACTTTGCAAGTAGCTAATAGAGTCATGCACATAATTTCACCTTTATTTTAAGAATAAAGTGCATTCCTGTTATCCTCACTATGGCAGAGCAGCTTGCCAAGGAGGGGTATATTCAAGTAGAGAGTTAAGGCAATGATTTTGCCCTTTGCTCTTGCAATATAAGCAGCTCAATGTTAATGGAATACACCTATATTGATTTTTAAAAAAAATTATTTTTACTGTATTTTATTTCTTTTGATTTATGTTTCTATTTAATTTCATTTCATCAGATTTTCCTCTACTTCTACATGTTTCTAGGGAACAGAAGAGGGAGAAAGAGCAAGGATCTGTTCTGAAGCCACTGCAATCAGGTAGCAGACTTTACTTTGCTTCAGTCTTGGATAATATCTCAAGCAAGGTTGTGTGCTGGTAACCAGTACTTTGAAAAGTTCTCATTTAATCCCTGACACAAAAACAACCCTTGCTGAAAACATAAAAAACACATGCCATTCATACTGCTTAAGCACTAGAACATGTTATTAGGGAAAGCTATAACAACCACAGTGACGCTCTACATGTCAAAGGTTGGCTTTTCACTCAAGTCAGTGGTATTGGTGGTAAAATCCAAGCCCAAGATGTGTGTTTTTTCTGAAGAATTCAAAGATAATGATATGGATTTTTTTTTCACTGCAGGTGTGGTCTGAGTGACAATGTCTATAATTTGTTGGGAAGTAGCACAAAAAGGAGGCTGCATTTTGTTCCCTTGATCCCAGCTGGCAGCTGGTAGAGAAGGTCCAGTAGTTCTTAAAAGTTGGTCTGTCCTCTTTTAGGTGAGACAGTTGTGTTTTCTGAGCTCTGGCAAAGAGCAGCTGATTTTGCAGAAGGGGAATATGCAGAGTGAAACCACTACAAACGCTAATCCTACCAGAAATAACCAGCTCTCCCTTCTCACTGTTTAGAAATGGAGAGTACAAAAACTCCAGTGATTCATTCTCTTATCTACCCGAACAGGGAGAAAAAACCCACCTAAATAAAAGTGAAATGTTTTACTCAGACATATGGTTTTACATGAAATTCTGTTAACCTCTCTCTTTGTGGTAGTTTGTAGAAGACAACGAATCCCGAAATTTCATATTCAGTTCCTTCCTAAGGATTCCTCTGAAGCATGTGGGCTGGCAGACTCTCCCTGACCAACTTGGTCTCATGAGCTTCCCAATGATCTTCTCTCTAGATAAGAAGAAAGCTTTGATGACTTATCCTGCCTGGTTTTGTTTAGATTTTTTTTTCTTGAGAAGAGACCTGTCTGGCAGAGTGAGCCTCTCCTTTTGCTTCCCCCTTATGCCCTCAGCTATCTATCAGCGAGCTGACAACTTCCTCTTGTCCTGAGAGTCTTGAGCTCTTCATACCAGCATGGTTATGAATAGAGGCAGAAAGAAAAATGCTAATATTCAAAAGGTACCTTCATATAAACAGTTTTAAAATTGATACATATTGATTACATCAAGGGAAGGGGGAACATGATTAGGTTGGGGGTTTTTTAATCTTTTCGTACTCCAGTAGTTACTGTCCCTAAATAACTTAAAATAAACAACTTAAAATATTAAAATCACAATGTTTCTGACCTTATTACAGTGGTTCATTCCTTGCCCTTTCAATAGGTCAGTTCCTTCATACATCAGTCTGAAGTCAAATGGAATTGTTTTGTGCAAGAAGAAAAAAAGGTTGATAACAGATAACCACAAACCATTTATGCCAGCACTGCCACTCATGGGGTTTTATTTCAGATGAAATGTGTCCTGACTTCTAAGTATTTTGCATCTTTGCACTTGGGATTTTTAATATTTATGTATTTATTAGATTTTTCTTTTTTTTTCTTTTTTTTTTTTTTTTTTTTTTGAGGCTGAGAGTGGTCTGATTACACTGTAATTCATCAGGGAAAAGAAAGGGCTGCAAACATGATTTCATAATGCATCAGAGGGTTTGTGGCTATTATGCCAGAACTACAAAGCAAATGCTGTGCTCTAGTTGTATGTGAATGTAGATGAAAATGGATCTAAACATATGTATACAATGGGTAGACAACACAGTCAAACCATCAGAAGCTTGCTTAATGAGCCAGGATTTTTATGAGTCAAGAGAAAGCATACTGCAGATGAGCAAAGCAACTGAGAGCTGCAGCAGCTGATCCAGTGACCACATTTCAGACATAAAAAGTCAGAGTGATCAAGATGGCCATTGAAGTTTCCAAGCAACCAGATGCTGTGGTAAAAGTATCTGAAATTCAATGTTTGGTCTAGACATGAGCTAGAAGTGAGGAGGAGTGAGAACAAGATTTAATAATTTCAAGGCACAATGCATTGTCATACCAGGTCAAACAGGTTTGGTAGTCCATTTTGCCCCTTCTCCTCCTTCTGCATATTAAGAACTTTTTAATGCTTCAGATCAGTTCTCCTGCTCTTCTTCCTACAACAGCTGAGAACTCAGTGGTGACGTGAGTGACTTAGCACACAGCAAAGGTGAATTTGTGGCCATCAGTCACACAAAGTGCTGTTAACATCTTCAAAGATGTGTACTATTTGTATACCCAGTCCTCAAAGTTTCATCTCCACCTCTAATGAAAATTTCACTGTAGGTAATGGCACTTTATCTGCAGACTTTATTGTATTTCATCATTCAGGAAAAAAAGAAAAGTAGAAGATGCATATATATGTGTGTGTGTGTGTGCTGTTCACACTGGCTTTTTTCATGCTAAAAACCATTTCATTTAATCGACAGCTTGTACATTCATGTCTGCAGTGGGAGAAATACATGTAGTTATTTGGTGGTCACTGCCTAACTGTTTAAATGGCCACTTGCTAAAACTCACTTAGCATTAAAATTAATTGGCATACCCCCTGACAGCCTCAGCAGAGAAGTTCAGGAATACTAATAGAATATCCTTTAACTTCTCAGGAAGGTTCCTGCAGCCTTTACTGACTTAAGCAAAGAGACTTCTCAGCACATCTGTGTTGCCGTTGTCTTTCTCCCTCTTGTACATAGTTTGGAGACTCTGGGTTTTACCTTTAAAAGCTCTGTTTTTCACTCATTTTTAGGTGTAAGCTGCCCTGCAGTCTCTAAAGCTCTGACACAGGTGCCCAGACTTTATATAGAGATTAAAGAGGGTCAGCTCTGCATGCCTAACTAATAGCATTATTCCTTTGTCTACTAAATGTCTCAGTAATTAGGTCCATAACAAGGGACAGGAATCTGTCTATTAAGATTTTTATTCAAGGAGATTTCATATTCCTCTTGAAATGCTTTTCACTCTTCATGGAACTGATTGATACTTCGAGGTCTGTTTAGAAAAATAAATTAGGCAATTCAGAGCTCAAGGCCATGATGGCTGCCACATTTCTGGCAGAGGGGAAAGATCAGTTACCTGGAAGCCGAAGCCAAGCTTAGTCAGCGCTGCTGCTGCTTTACCCTTCCCCAGCTCATCTGGGCAGGGAGCCAGCTTTTGGGCCTGAGCTAGGTAAAGACTAACAAAAAAACCCAGTAAATTTCCAGCCAGCTTGGCTCCCTGGCTCGGCTCATGGTAGGGAGGGAGCAGAAACACACAGCTGGGGTAGGAGATGCTTAAGGTCCTCACTAGGGCTGACTTCCCTCTGGATCTGGACAGGCACATGAAAGTTTGGGGAGGATACTGTTAAGCAGGGTTTTGAAGATCTTACTTTTAGACCAGAGAGTCTGACCTTTGGGTTTTTATCCTTTGTTCTCCATAGCCCTTGACACTTGTTTCTGATCTACATTTCAAATAGAAATGTAGCATGAAGCTGGCCAGGTTCACCACAAAAGAAAATGTTGCTCTGGTTGTAAAGTTGCTCCTGTATTTGTTCCTTATGCTTTGAAAAGTTCCCATCTCCAGCTGTGATGTGCTTTACACTATGAATCTGATTATTAATGGTCTTTGTTAAGAAAGCTGCACAAAACCTTAATTTATACAAAACTTAAGCATTTTGACCTAAGAGATGCCTACCAGTTGGATGGGCCAACCATGGAGAAATGTATGGCAACTTTCTCTACTTACATCCTCCATGAAAAAGCAGGGCACAACAGCAGTGCCCCTGCCATGGGGTTGTTTTTTCTTAATGCTCTTCATGACACAGACCACTTTAAAGCGGGTTGGAAGGCAGTCTTTGTCAAATTTCTAGTAACACATCATGGATCAAGTTTAATTTTTTTATTATTTTTTTTTCTGAACCAGAGTTACCAACACTAATTGAAACCTGACAATGCTGCTGAGGCCAAATTTCATGAGAACAACAAAGTTACTTAAAAAAAAATAAAATGATTCATTCCCCACTCAGTGCACTGTCAGTTACTGGTACTCCCCACGCTTAATGCCTGAGGTAGCTAATGGCATTAACACATAAAAGAAATCATCAACATGCTTTTGACTCCCATTGGAATCCTTTATTAAAATAGTCCTGACACTTTTTTCTGTGTTTGTAGAGTTGGTATGCCAGTAGCCACACGACCAGTACTCTGACCAACGGAGTGATAATTCCCAGAAATACAGAATTTGTTTAGACTGCTCCAGACACAGCCACCTTGACCGGATAACCTCTTCTGGGTTTTGCAATGCCAAGCAAGTATCTGTTCTGGCAAGGCAGGGCCATGCTACAGCCAGGAGCACAGCTCTCCTGGACCTGCATTTGGCAGGCATGAGAAAACAAAAATGTCTCCCATTTAGGGCCATCCTGTGCAGCTGGAGACTTTTCCATTCTTTTCCTCCTCCCCCAGGGTACACACATTGGCGTAGCTTTGCCGTGCTCAGCAGCCGGAGAGTCGCAGGGGCTCCATGGATTGTGTCAAGGGAACCCACTGGCATCAGAGGGACTTCCATGGCTGCCGAGCAACTGGCCATTAGAAAAAACCATGCATAGAGAAGTGGAAAATACAGAGCATTGGTAATATTGTCTTCTGTGGAGTAAAAATGGTGGTGACCTATTGCCAGAGAAAAGTTCCAACAACTCAGTGTCCTTTCATCGGGAAAGAAAGAAAGAAGGAAAGGAAGGAGGACAAGTTGGGAGCTTTATCCTTCCCCTACACTGTTCTTGTGTGTGGGCCATGCAGCCATGCTGCCTGCTTTCACTTCCTACCCTCCTGCCCTGGCCCCACACCAGTCCTTTTCACCCAAAAAAGCCTATGTGTGTGTGTAAGGAGGAGCGAGTCAAAGGGGATTGAGCATGTCTGGTGGCAGGAAGCACTTTACCCTGTCTGTGCTGCAGATTCACTACCAGACCATAGGCAAGTAATATTTATCTAGCTTCTGATCAGAGGAGTTGAGAAGGGAAGTGAGCTTTAACCAGAAAAAGAAATTACTTTGGAAAGTTGCAGAGGGTTACATAACAGGTTGTGGTGTTAAACAACAAAAGTATTGACCCCTATGCTCATCAGATAGAACTAAAAGCAGTGAAGTATCCTTTAAAATTATAGCACATGTGCATATGAGATGTCATGTTATACAAGTGTTTACCTACTAACACATTTGCCTTCCTATCTCTTGGACTACACTATAACATTTTATTACTTTCAGAACTGTAGACACCCATTTATGGTGCTGGCTATTACCAGGAAAGTAAAAAGCAAAAATCCAAAGGCTGATAAAAGGCAACTAAGTCAGTGGAAGTGTATATAAATCCAGGGCATAAATAGTCCAGCTCTAGAATGACCTGTTTTTTTGAGACAGCTGCAAGCTCCAAATAATTGCAAAATCTTACAATGGTGAATCTTCCCCATAGCTTCTCTGTTGAACTGAAATCCCTAAGGATCTGTGGGAGAAAGACATTTCAGAATTGGATTTTTTTTTTTTTTTTTTTTTTTTTTTTTTTTTTGGTGGAATAAAAAGTTCAATTTTCTTCAAAACAAAAATTTCAAAAAATTTAATTTTGCAACCACAGAAGCATTTTGTCAGTGTCTTACAGCTAATTTGCAGAGATTTGTACAGTTTGGAAAATATTAGACAGACATAGCATACACACCATATTAAAGTTGCATTACAGCAACAATATTCCAATATATGACATTTTTATGCATATAGGTTAAGACAGTAATTTACCTTAAAAAAAACCCTAAATAATGCCATTGTGATTCTCCTCATGCCATTCAGCAGAAGTGAATTGGGCACGTTAAGTACACTCTGAGTTGTCTCCCCTCAAATATTCTCTCTTCCTCCTTTTCCCTCTTGCCTCTCGCTTTCAGTGTCCTCTCTGTGGTTGTGCCACGTTGCCCTTGCCTTCCAGAGGCAGCTCAAAGTAGCCTCAACAAGAAGAAGTGGTTACTCATATGGGGAAAGAATACTCGACTTTCCAGTGGCCCAGATGAGTTGTTTTACTTTCAACAATTGACTTCTGCACACTAAACTTCAGCATACAGATCCCTCCTGTGCCCATGACTCTAGCTTTTGGACACAGGAAAGCATAATTTAACCATCTGGCTGTGGTTTGTGCTTTTTGAATAGCGGTGAGAAACGTTTCACCTACACAAAAGCCTGGTCTGGCTGGAATTTCAGCATTATTTAGAAGGCGGATTTGTCAGGAGCATGGGGCAGTATCAGCTGTATTCAGCAGTGCTCTGATTTTTAAATTTAGCTTCTTTAGCACTACTGCCCAGTTTCCCCATTCCTTGAGTGTTTCAATATCCAATTTTAGTGATTCTGTGCCCTCGTGAGAGTGACTACCCATGAGCAATTGGCAGAGCCCAATACACGTGTCACTCACCCTTCTACAGACCATTTCTTTTGCATTGCTTTGTGTTTGACCTGGTTATGAACGCGCTAACCCTATTTTTACCAGGCTGGTTACACAGTGCCTATGTGCTCTGGATTAGCTCAGAAAGTAATTAGCCACTTATTTAGGTTATTAAGCAACCACAGCCTGGACTACTATTTGTGCATGTGTAAGCCTGGCTGGGGTAGGCTTGTGTCAGCACGTATTTATTGCTGCAGCTGCCACAGCCAGCAGCCAGCATGAAAGACTTTCTCTTGGTTTTCCTTCAGTCTTGAGATAAGGCAAGTAGTTCATTCCAGGACTCTGCATGGAGGTAATTAACATGTCCATCTACCTCAGAGATACATTTCACTGTGCATCCTTAGCTAGGAGATGGGGTCCACGGCTGTAGACCAGAGTTTGAGCTAACTGCTAACTCAGCTTTAACCTACATCACTCCAGGTGCATTCTGGGCACTGCTCATCAGGACCAGCAGGAACTGCTCTTCTGACATGGCCTCTCTTTCCTGTTAGCTCCCAGTTCTGACTTTGTGCTTTCTCTTATTCACTCTCCTGGTAGCATTGTGCCCTTCCTCAGGTCACTTGCGCAGGGCTGCACCGTGGCGTGCACATCTCCATCCTGCACACCACTGCTCCTAGTGCAATGAGACCTGACGTATAAAGACAAAGTGTGGTTTTGGACACACAAAAGACAGCTGCTTGGGTTTAGCCAAAACCACCTTTTTCCCTGCCTGCTTTAGCCTCCACTTTCATCTCAGTATTCAAAAACGTGTCTCCTCTGGGATTTATTTAGAGATGTGCTGTTGGACTAGAAAAGACACAAAAGACCTCTCACTTTCCTACTGGAGTATTACCAGAATAACAACCATAAGCAGTCCAAAATGTTTTTGTCCTCTTCTTCTCTCCTAAGTGTTACTTTGGTGATGGTTGTTGTTTATTAACCCCACAAGCCTCAATTACAAAGTCTTGAGGAAAAGAAACAACAGTTGCGAAATTTCCAGAGCTGGCATTGTGTCCTTCTTGCCCACAGCACGTAGTGTTGTTGCTTAACAATCAATGTAAATACTCCTTGTCCCTTCACTGCTGAATACATTACACCCATCTGACGCCTCATCTCCTAGACTAGGGAAGTTTAATTAACTCTATACTTGGGCAAATGTCATTGCAAAAAGTGAGGAAGGATGAGCTTAGGTGGACCTGGTGCTACTTCTGAGATGATTGCTGATCTGCTCAAGGTAAATCTGCTGGGTGTCTCGTCTTCCATGGTTAAGTAGGTGCCCGGGCCTGATGGGTGGTGGCTCTTTGTGGACTCTAATTCTGGTGATTTATGAAAACAGCAAAAATTTAGAAACCTGGCTGTCAATGTCCACCTTTCTCCTCCAAATTTGAGTGGTCCCATAGCGGGCTCTGCTGGTAGCACTGGCAGTGCCTGAAATGGAGTTTTAAAAAAAGGAAATCCAAAACCAAACAAACGGGAAAAAAAAAAAAAATCCTCATTCCTTTGTCACTTTCCTCTTTTTGCTTACAAAAAATAAATTATGCAACTTATTCTTTGCTCAGTGATGCCTTAATCCCCATGAAAGAAACAAATGATTCATTACAGCTCAATGCTTTACCTCCTGGTTGAATGTTCTTCAAATTAGGACAGGATAATTGCTATGAGACTAAATAACTGAGTATTTTTGAGAATAAACAGCCTTCTGAGAGACAAGAAATATTGCCTTCCAGATTTTCCATCAACAGATCTTGGAAAAAAACGTGATCTCTTGCAAGGCTGCTGACACTGTGCCGTTATGTTCAGAATCTGAGTAGATGTAAGTGGAAAATCCATACTTGCTCACAGGAAACAAATGCAGATTCCTCATACAGAACACGAGTTGGAAGGAAATGATCTTTCACTCTTGGATTAATATTTCTGATTTAAAAAAACCAACCAAACAAACAAAAAACAAAACAAAACAAAAAAACCCCTTCCCAAAATTATGTTTAAAAAGACAAGTGAAGAGGCAGTTTGGCTAACAATGTAAAATAAAATTAATCCAAGACTGTCTAAAATAGTATTTCCTTCCACAATGCCCTCATATTTCCTTCCCCAATTCCCAAATTACCATTTTATTTTACAGAATTCTAATCAAAACATTTATCTGTAACCTGTCTTCCTAGAAGCATAAATAGACAAATGTAAGGACAAGAATCTGAAAAGGGAAGGAGGATCTCTCACAGTTTAATTAATTTAATAATTTGATAATTTATTAAATTATATTTTTGATCAGAGGTGATAACTTTTCTGCTGTCTTCCCTGGTCAGTACTTCAGGGAAGAAAATGCAGTACTCACAATAACTATTTTTTACTATTTTTATTTTTAACTATTTTTCTTCAAGGAATAAAAAAAATCTAAGGTATCTAATAAGAAGGAAATGTAAAAAATTACTTGTTTTCCAAAGCACTGAACTGGGAGATTGCAATTGTTCTTAGTAGCATTGTTATCCCGAGCACCAAATCTCAATACTCCATTTTTAAATTGAATTTTTCACTGACATTTCAGGGAGAAAATAATTTTTTTTTTCCAAGAATAAAAATAGTTTATGAGAACATAAAAATAACCTTCATCCTTAATGTTTTCCTTTTGTGCTCAAAAAGCTGTAAAGTAGTAGATTTCACACTACATTTCATTTTATTTATTTATTTTTTTAATCCATATACTCTACTATCACAGCATTATTTCAATTTGAAATAGCTCCACTTAAAAAACATGGCATTGCAGTGACCAACATTTAAAGTCAGTCACAATCAATCCACACATTTATAGTTTAACATTCCTTCCTGGATTTTCTAAGTTTGTTTAAAAATATCTCCTTTTATGTTGGAAGCTCTGTGCTTTGCAAGCCTGTATAGCCCTTTAATAATGAGGAAGAAGCATGTCAGCAACTACTGCATCTCAGCTTAGCTTTGGTTGTTAGTTAAGAATTTGCTTCTTTTGTATTTCTCACTTCTTTTAGTATCGCCACCACCTGCCTAACAACTTTGTACCTTTCCTGTTCATCTTCCACCTTGCATGTGTTTAGATGCTACCAGTTATCTTGATAGTTAAAATTCTTTCTGAAAAATTGTTTCCTATTTTGTGTTAACCCCAAAGTTGGTGCAGAAATTCTAGATTCTATCTCCTACAATGGTCTGCTTATCTGGCTGAAAACCAGGCATTTTTCTCTTGGAGAAGGACCACACAAAAGAAAACTTAAACAAATGCACAAAAATCAGATTTTTTTCTCCTGGAACACTTCTCAGAGAACATTTGAATTTAAGTTATCACTCCAAAAGACAAAAGAGGATAGCATAAAAAGAAATATTTTTATTTAAAAATGTGGCTGTAATATCACATAGAGGTTTAGTTTGGGTGTTCTCCATCTCTGAACTTTTTAAATCTGATCCATGGTGCTCTTTGGCATGTCCTTGGACAACTGAAGAAAACTTATGAAACTTAAGAAAAATGTATTCACTTTTAAGTTGTCTACCCAAGAGTCTGTTCTTCCACTGGAGATTTGGGGGTGACCAGATGATTAAACTTGAAAATTGTTGATCTGTAGCATAGGATGGAGGTTACAGGCAACTGCTCATCATCTCCCACAGCAGGGCTAAAAGGGTCAATACCATTCTCAGATGTGCAAGCAGGAACCTGTCGCCAGGACAAATGCTGATGTTCTCCCATTTTCCCCTTTTTTGGAAGCTAAGTGTGGAAAGCCAGCTCTGCTGAGGCTGGGAAATTCCATCAGTGGAGGCTGCAGAGGTGTCAGGCCAGGCTGCTCCCAGGGGGGACCCTGGTCCTCACTTAGGTGGGTGACAGAAACCTGTGTGTGTGAACCCCCCTTGGAAGGCAGATGGAGTTTCTATTTTGAGGCCATCTCACCACTTATCTAGAAGCTGGGTGATTCTTACCTGGAAGCTCAGGAGTGGCTGGTACTGCACTTGCTCTTCATAGTTTTCCAGGAAGGTGACAGGAGGAAACTCCCTGCAGCCTTCCCCAAGGGTGAGTGTGAGTCATGAGATCCTACAGCTGGGGTCAGATCCTTACAGACCATCTGTCTGTCTGTCTGCACAGATACTATAACCTAGCTTGTATATCCCGGTCTGTTGCAACTGTACCATCACCCCAGAGCAAGCCCGTTCCAAAATAATACAGACCTGAGGCAGGAGTCAGATATGGATGAGAAAATCCTTTGCAATAAATGTGGAAGGACTGTGCATAGAGATGTGAGCCCACCCAAGAGGATTGGAGGGTAGGTATAGGAGCAGTGGCCGCCCATCTGAGAAAGAAATAGGAAGTAGCCTTTGGAGCTTCCCTTTCACATTGCATTTTCACACACTGTTCTGGAAAATATCCTCAGAGAAATCCAAATGGGCTTGAAATGTAGTAATTTTTAGTTTATAGCCTTTAAACTGCTTTTCAAGCATGTAAGTGTGAATTGAAAACTTGCTGGGTTTTTTTTCTTTTGAAAAACTTGCATGAACTTTTGCTCTGTACGAAAAGTGTCTGAGGCAGAAGTGCCAAAAGTTTTGTGAAAAAAAAAATCATTAAAATCTTCATGACTTTGTGTACCCAGTGCTGAATCATTGTTTTGAATTACAGGCAGTTACTGTGGGTTGAGACATGGGTATGACTTGTTTTCTCAGCAGAGTATTCATATATAAACAGAAAAATGTAATAGGTTTTCAACTTGAATTCTGTTGTGACAGTTCAAAAATCATATAATATTTTCCTCACACTGCTTTGGTTGGGGTAATTAAAAACTGTTATTATCTTTGATGGTAGCAAAACTGTGAATATACTCAAAATACATATTCCCATGAAAAGTCACACTTACTGAAAAAAAGAAAAAGAATGGATTTGTACGTGGAGTACATATTTCTTTGTCATTGACTAAGCAAGGGCATCAATTTTCTCAGAGGTCCTTTGCTGGTTTTAAAACGTAGCAATGACAGAACATCAGATTCAAGGTTCTACTGAAATTTCCAAATCCTTTCCCTTGGAAAATACAGTCATTAAGTGCTAGGGATAAATACAGTATCAGTTAGAGGTTACAAAGGGAACCGAAGAAATCACACTTTACCCCTCCTGACCAATATCCTTTCTTAACATTATAACCTTAGTTATAATAATTGATAACTGTTTTTTTTTCTCATAATTTAAAAAGTATATTCTGCACTGCTTATTTTTCATTAAATTCTTTCTCAGTAAGAGACAGTTTATAACTGGAAATGCAAATACACTTGTGGAGTGCAGTTCCTGGGCTATGGACTCCAGATGTAGCTTGAGAAGGTGCTTTCATCAAGCGGGTTGCTTCTATCTCTAGCTGTGGAGATTCTTCAGCTGTTTCACTGCTGGCACCCCAAGTGTAACTGGTAGCTGCAATCACTGTAGGGCAAAAAGAGACCTTGTCATTATTCACACAACTATATTCGCACAGCTTACAGGCACATGAGAGACTAACAGGATGATTTCATATGATCAATAGCAATCACAGGCTATAGAGTTACCTCCAGTAATTCCTGCATCAAGTCTCATAACCTTTGGCTGAATTAGAACATATCTTTTTGAGAGAGCTGTAATCTTGATTTATTAGTTTGATTTGATTTCTTTACCTTATTCCCTTGTGGTTTGAATTAGTTCCAGATATGTATTATTGTTTGAACTGGAATTCCTAAATTCCCAAGTGCAGTCAATCAGGCAGTAAGATGTACTTTCAGGCATATCTTGCACTACTGGTCCTGGGCACAGACTTTGTGTGAATTCTTGGCCCTCTCTATAATTTTTCCAGTGTGCCCCAAAACTGAAATCTAAATGGATAACATGGCTGTGGGAGGAACATAGTACCTGAAAGAATCTGCTGTGATCCAAAGACACCTGAGCTGCACTTTAAATTGTCTCTGGTTGTAAACAGTCATAGTTGCAGGGTGCCCCAGTGCTGTGGGGTCTCATGACAGGATACATCACCACGGCATTCCTGTAAGCTCTTGAGATAGCACAGAACAAGTAGAAATCTCTTAATGTGTGCACTTAGGGGTGAACATTGGTGCCAGAACTGATCTACCCCAGGTTCTCTAGCTCTGGAATTTGCTCCCATTAAAGACCTGCCTTGGCTTCTGTGGGATGGGGCTCCTGGCAATAGGTAAGGCATGTTTATTTGATTTAGTTTTTTGGCTAATTTTTGATGTTGATTGATTGACTCCTGCTATGGAGGAAAGGATTATGGTGATGGTGATGCTACTTCCTATGGGTGATTTTATACAAGATACAGTTTTAAAAACTCTCATGTGGACAGCTTTCCATTACAGCTCTAAACCAGCTAAGGTAATTTTACTATCCTGCTTCACTCATCCTTATCCTCTTTCCAGCCAACAGTATAGATGGGGAGATGCACTAGTAATGCAGGTACCCACTGTTATGCAGTGTTTTCTCTTTATATGCTAATCTCAGGGTAAGAATAATTTTTATGTATACAGCATTCTTACCAGAGTTGTATTTCTCATGATCTGATGTGGCATATTTTACCAATATGTCTTCATTTGGCTGTAAGAGAAGAAAGCAGAATAAAGCCAAGAAAGTGGTAAGTAGTATATACTACAGAAATATTAAGAAATGCTGAGTGGGTGGGGGAAGGAAATGACTTCAGAGACTGAAGGAATGAAAAGAGGAAATTACTTCATTCCCCACGTTGCCATGCAACGTCTCAGCATCCAATCACAGGGAATGGGGCAGGTAAACAGGAAAGGATCAGAAGTAGGTCATTCCCCAGTGCAGTGGGGAAGGAGCACTGTAAGTAACTGCTCAGGGTGGCTCCAGATGTCCTGAACAGTTAAAGCAAGAAAGGATTCTTGCAGCCTACCTGAGGTCGGTCATAGCAGCTGCCTGGCCTTCCTAGCAAACTTTCTAGGGAGTGGAAAAGCTGTGGAGACTTCTTACTGTTAAGTTTAGTCTTGATAATGTGATTTTGGTTTAGTTTTTGAGTCTTTATTTCATTATTCAAAAGTATATGCTTCAAGTAAACCCATTCTTCCATACATAAATCTTCTCCTAAAGATGACTCTGGATACACTAACAAGCAACACGTTTAAGACCAGAATTATGGGCAGTCTCTCACATGCCCAGTGCACAGTGCAACTGAAGTAGTCCCAGCAGGTAAGTCATTACCAGCAAATTAGGAATGACCTGGACTCCTTTCTGCCAGGAAGGCCACCTGCACAGCAAGGCCCAAGTCCATTTGTCTCCAGAGCAGGACAACTGCATGTAAACTGCCTGTTGGCTGTGGTCTCTGGCCCCACTAACTTTCAGCTTGTGCCTGGGAATGGTTTGGCATGAGACAGCGCCATATAGCAGAGGCTGTTCAAACAGTTTAAGAGAAGTTCAGTTTCCAGTGCTTGGGAACATTTCCAGTTTTATCTGCTCTCATAAACAGACGAAGTGCTCCTGCATTAAGCTGCATGATGTGGTTTAGGGGTTTAAAACCTGGGGTCTGTGTGTGTGTAATCTCTTCCAATACCTAACATAATCTAGGGAAGTTTCTTTGGCAGACAGTAGTACAGTGGATTAGAGCCTGAACCACAAGGGTCTTCAGGGAATAGGTAGCACATTTGCAAGGCTCTCTTCTGACCTAGCCCAACTAGTGGCAAAGATCTCGAAGGCTGATCGTGAGGCCGTTGTGCATCCACTGCCTGCTCCGCTCACCCGCTCAGTGACTTCTGCCTGAACCAGCCATCAGGAAGCAGCAGTCACTGGCTTTGGTTCTGTGCCAGCTTCTGCAGCCTCATCCCCTCCTTCCTTTCAGTGCAGTGTCCCTCATGCTGCTGCAGCCTCGCATATTCAACATTGAGTTTTTTGGTTTTGTTTGTCTTTTTGTTTTGCTTTGTATTTTGGTTGGTTGGTTGGTTTTGTTTTTTTGCATTCTGAGTCTTCCTTCATTTCCTCTGGGGAATTTCACAACAGCTGGATCAACTGAATAACTTGGCTCGAAGATGCTCCATTTTCTACTGATTTCTGTGATTACAATGATAAAAGTTGTAGTATCAGGCAGTGTTTCACTAAGATCCGGAGAGCTATATAAAAAACAGTGTTCTTTGGGGGCTTCCAGTACATGTGATATATAATGCTGAGGACTCCAGATCAGACCTGTTCTGGCTGGTTTATACAGCTCCACAGACAGTCCAGGTTTATGGCTGTTTTGTATCACCAAGATGATGCAAAGCATCCCAAGCATACTAGTTGAATGTGACCCATTGAATATATTGTATTTCTTGATACCTGAGGGAGATCATTGTTCTTCAGACCAGAACATTCTTTGTGATCTTGAGTCCTTTTTGATTGCAAACATAGGAGCCAGTAGAGGAAAAGCATCCTTAAGCCAAGATATCCCACTCATCCAGCTGTTAAAAAATCCCCAGAGGAAATGAGGGAAAACCCAGACTTCAGGAAAGCCTGAAACTTTGTATTAGGGATGTATTAATAATTGATTTACTGTCCCCTTTTGGCCAGTTCTGTGCTAACTTTCATTTGTTTCCTGACCCTAAGTCTATAATGTTCCTAAGCCTAAGCAGTCTGGTTTATGCAGCTCAGGTCTGGATAAGCATCTGATCTTTCGAGAAGGGGTCTTATCCTGACTGGATCACTCTACTTTTTGATATGCACGTACGTCTGCTCGACACCTTCTCAGAAGAAAATTATTTGCACATAAAGCAACTTGCTGCAGTATTTTAGGAGGTCAATTTTAAAATTTGTGAAAGTTACATTAAATAAACTATGAAGAAAAGAATTAATGTCCTTCCCCAACTCAACCAAATGAATAATTTGCTGTAATCACCTGATGCTTTTTCCTTGCATCCACATGCTGATGAACAGAATCCTGTTTAAACCACTCCATTGTTTAAGGAGGCTGCTTAATGAGGAAAACCAAGAACTCATATTAAACTCTTGACAATTGCTTTCTGGCTGCACATTAGTTAAATAAGCTTCCGGATCTTGTATTTGAATAGTGATGCTTTTGACTGTGTCTGCTTGATCTCATTCCTGTGAGCTACATAATGAGGAGGAAGCTGTAATGACTGGCTCCAGCTAAGCAACGTTTTTCTTGAAAACTCTGAGCCTTCAATACTTGAGACCAGGTCCCAGCAATGCCTGTGGTGCATGGTAGTGGAGGGAGGGCACGACACCACAGGGGCTCAGGAGAATGACTGGTGAGAGCTAGGCCTATATTAAGGCCCGCTTTACTAAAATGCTGGTTTTAGTGACTAAGTCACATCTTTTCAATGAATCACTCCTGTTCACAATATTTGCAAGGCCATGTTCCTTGCAGGGATAAGACCTCTCTAGCAATCCTTCCTTTTTTCAAGTCCACAGCCCTGAATGGATCCCAGAGTTTCCTTGCTGAGATATGGGGGCTTATCATCTTTGAATATCCTACTCAAAACAAAAAACACATTTGGAAAAAGGATTCAGGATGCTACAGTCCAATATAGGACACCTTAGGAACAATAGTTTAGACCATGAGTCAATTCTCTGATGTAAATCATAAAAACTTACATGTAAAACTCCTGTGAGAAAAATTATGACCTGCTCAGGAATCTGAATGAGAGCTTAGGCCATCTGGTGAGAAAAAATCTCTGATGCTTTGGATTCATTCTGACAACGGCCAGGGCAATAATTAATTCATTAGTGCCATGGCTTTTTTGCATTAATTTCCCCTGCAGAAACATACTGCACTGAGTGTGCTCATTATGTTGATGTTTGTGTGTGTCTCGTTGCAACCAATTTTTATGGATATTTGGAGCCTTTTACTCAAACCACTGAAAAAATTGAGTAGTTTACCATAATAATTGGGTAGTGATGATTTCACTACACTCCATGTTTTAACAGTTGTCAAACATAATTATTAAATGACCAAAAATGCTGATGCTGATCTCTCTGGACATCTGCTGCACCCTGGTTCACAAACATATGGAAAAAGTAAGACATTTCTAAAAAACCCAAACCAACAGTTTAAGGAAGTAGATATTATAAATATAACTCACTGAAAAAAAAAATTATCATCTTTCTCCCTTGATTGTCCAGCTGAATCAAACCCAGACTCGATCACACAGTAGTAGATGGCCTCTGTCTTTGTCCAGGGGATCCTCGTCTGTTCCACCAGAGCTCCTGTGGACAGTGTTTCCCACCGGCTGCCTGCCCCAGGCTCTCCTCCAGTTGCAGCAACTCTTGTGCAGAGCAAGAGGGGAGTTCAGTGGAATTCAGGCCTTCTGAATGTAGCCCTGAGGCAATCAATAAAAGGCTATGTTTCTTTGATTTCCACATCCAGAAGAGTTAATTGTGAGCAGCTTGATTGAAGTAGGCAGGGTGTTACGCCATAGAAAGATACCCTGGGATATGTACTGAACTCTGGCCACAGAAGGGTTGCACTTCCCTAACTGAGAGCAGATTTGCTGTTCTGCTTGGAAAAAATCAACAGCAGAAGCAATAAACAAATGGAGCTATTATCTTTAAAATAAAGGAAGGATTTCCAGTTGGCTGGTTGTCCCTTATAAAACTATTTATGATGCACATTTTTGTATACGGATAAGAACATTAACATGCAAATAAATCAGATCTCTGAAGAATGGTGGAAAAAAGCTTTGCTGATCATGTAATCAGTAGGCAATTTTTTTTCCATTTTAAGTGGAAAGAGCAACAATAACAACAACAAAAAAGTAAAGTGGTGGGGAAGGTGAACAATCTGAAGAAATAAAGTGATCATATGTGTTTCAACTCTGTCAATATATAGCTCTCTGGCAATAAAAAATCCATATACCATGATCTTCCTCAGACTGTGCTGGCTCTAATACTCTCAATCCTATTTTCATCTATGAGAGAGCCCAGGCCATGGATTGAGGTTTTATTTTGCCCTTGTCATAGCCCTCCAGATCTGCACTGTAAAGTGTTGCCATCACTTTTGGGAGGGACCTGATCTGAAGACAGTTACTACTAGTGGGAAGGTGAAGCTCACCTCATCCTTGGGGTCATTCTGCTGTCCATTATAGGTCAGCTGAAAACAAGTATAAGCCAGTTCTACTGTAATTTTCAAATGAGTTCCTCAAATTCCTGGTTCCTCACAACAAAAAGGTTTCTGGAGAAAACTAGGAAGAGAGTGAAACCCTCTCTGTCCACTTGTGAGAAAATGGACGGGCTGGGTAAGGGCACAGTGCCTTTGCCACCTGCAGCTCTCCCCAGTATCTAAATGCACCAAGTCACACACTTCTCCACAGCTGTCTGTCTTCCTCATCCTGCTTGGGGCTTTTAATTTTTTTTCTTCATTTTAAAGTACCTAATTTCAGCCTTTCTTCTTAGCTCTACTAGCAGTTGCTTCTGTGGTATCCTCAAACATCTGATGATGTTGAAGTCTTAGGAAAGAAATAGTCCATTGTTTTGTCCTATTTTACATCAACTTTAGGCTAGCCACTCTTGTGCTAGATATAACTTTACCTGCTGCTGCAATGTGATCGAAGTGTACCTTCCATTACTGGCCTAGCTATCTTCTTTAGCCCTGTATGTGGATAGGAATATTAGCATACAAATAAGAACTCTAACCTACCACAAATTTCCTTCAGTGTTTGCTAGACAAAATAAATCGAAGCTCTTCTTTTCATGTCTTCTTGTCCAGGTATATGCAGTTCTTCTATCATTCTCATTTCTTGATTCCACTTGGTTCCTAACTTATCCTGCAAATGACATTTTGGTTGAGTTGTTGAGCCTTGGACATGCAGTTGGGATGAGCATCTGTTTCACAGTATCCTTTACAGAATCACAGAACAGCTGAGGCTGGAAGGGACCTCTCAAGATGGTCTAGTCTAACCTTCCTGCTCAGAGCAGCATCAACGAAAGCAGGTTGCTCAGGGCCATCTCTGTTTGTCTTCGAGTACCTCTAAGAATGGAGGCTCCAAAACCTCCCGAGGCAGTGCTTGTTTAAGCATTTGACCACCTTCACAGTAAAATATGTTTTTCCTTTTATTTAAATGGAATTTTCTCTGTCACTGGATATGACAGAGAAGGGTCTGGCTCCTTCTTCTTCCCCCTATCAGGTATTTATATACATTGATCAGATCCCTCGTGAGCCTTCTCTTCTCCAGTCTGAACAAGTCCAGCTCTCTCAGCATCTCCTTGTAGAGCATATCCCCCAATCTCTTAATAATCCTTATGGCCCATCACTGCACTTGCTCTGATTCTTTGTTGTAGTGAGGAGGTCAGGACTGGATCCAACATTTCAGATGGATCCTTAATTTCAGATTATTTTAACACTTTACTTGAACAGTTAGGCACCTTTCCATAGGAAAATATAAATACAGGACACAGCATTCTTAACCATAGCAAAGAATCATTAGTGGAAAATATTGCCAGGCTAAACATAAAACAGGAAGCCCTTTGGACAGGTATTTCAAAGTGATCATATAAATCACATGTTCACTTACTCTCTTGATTATACATGTATAGAAACTGCAATGCCATTAACAGAAAGTACAAGTGCTTTTACATCAAGAATCTGAGCAAGATGCAAGTGTTAGTTTCAAGACCCGGGTGGCAAGTTTTAGCGCTACAAACCCTGTTTCCATGTGAGTTAGTTCAACCCTTTCCCTCCATAAATGAGATTAGTAGCAAAATACCTTCCCATATACTGTGAGGTTTGTCAAAAAAGGATAGAAAAGACAAGATCTGCCCTATGGGGACAATAGCTGTTAGGGCAGTGATTGAGAAGAGAAGTAGCCAGCAGATGGCTGAAAGGAAAAGAACAGATGAGCTAAATTAATTCCAGAGAAGGAGAATCCTCTAGTGTCCTTTTCTATAGACTTGGACAGGTAAAACTAAAAGAAAGAGTCCGACCAGAACACTGTGCTGCTAGACACAGAGATAATGAACTATTGGTTCCCCCAGCTGATATGATGACCTTTATAATAAAGTACACCTTTTACAGACCAGAGACCTCTTCATATAACAGACCCAAGATTCAGCTGCTCAGCCCACAGTCTCTCAAATTAACTTGCAAAATCTCAGCATTTGCCTGGGGTTGGTTTGTCAGTAAATGGGGAAATAAGCATTACTCCATGCTCCCTTCCGAGGCCCCTCAAGCACTGGTACATAACCTTTCGCTGCTGTCACCCAAGTATTTGTGTGACTGAATTTTATTGCCTGAAACATTTGTTGAATGGTTGGTTTTTTGTTTTGTTTTGTTTTTTGATATTACTTTGCTTTAGCATGAAAATGTAATGCATGTCAGATATTTCCCTCTTCCTACATATTCTGTGGACCCTTACTGGAAACTGCTCCCTCTTCAACTTTATAGGAAAAGGAGATTTTATGATCTTCTGTTTGTTCATTGTGCCAAATGTGCTTGAAGAACTCCATCACTCTGAATAAGTGCCAAACATGATAATGAACTTCTTCACCCTTCAAAGATTGCACACGCGGGGGATTCTGTAGCAACAAGTCCCTCTGAGAAATCCTCTTGCAGATTAATGATAAAAGTTTCACGAGCACAGACATCACGTACCGATGTTGACACTTGCTAGTGACTAAAGGATAAATGACATGCAATGCAGTTGCCTCGATATCCTGTATTCTGACCAGATTTAGCTCATCTTCCTGCCTAATTTCCTTTGTCTTGTTTGTAGTTCTTTTTCTCCTTAATTGCTGCTCTAGCCTGTCTTTATAAATTGCATTCCCGCATGTTTACTCGTCAGGGGCACACAGTCACCATGTGACAGGACGTGTGTGCTCAAAACTGACAACGTGTGTGGATCAAAGCCAGCAAGGCAAAGAAAAAGCTCCATAAACAATGCTGTAAATAACATCTGGGTTGTCCAAATATGGAAGAACATGGTAGTTTTCCCTCTTTGTTGTTATTTTGTTTTGTCGTGGACATCTCCCTATAGGCACAAACAAGTCTGAAGGCAGTAATTATGGTACAGATTATTTTAAGCTAATTCTCATCACCAAGTGCATATAACAACATGCTGCAGACGGAAAATCCAGACAAGGTGAAGTGAAACCTCAGGAAATGAATGAACCACTGTTGGAGAACAAAGCCAGAAAAAAAAAAAAAATAAAAGGGAAAAAAAAATCCAAGGCAATTAAGAAACACATGGAAAATAATTAAAAGAATCTCAGTTCAAACATCCTCACCTCATCCTACTGCATAAGATATTGACACAATTTTTTCAACTTATCTAAATATCAAAAATTGGAATAAAAACTGAGGAGAAATGTCTAAACCCACAGAAGAATGGAGTTAAGGCAAAATCAGTCCTAAATCTGAAAATGTTCCTGCTTTTGTTTTCTAAGTCAAAGTTGGACTGGATGGTACTGTGCTAGTATTTCGGGCTGTGGGTTTTGAACTGAATTTACTGTTGTCGCTTTGATGAGATGGATAATGAGGTGGATGAGAAATTTATTTACTCACATCCCCAAGGTTATCAGACACCAGCTTTTTTCTGGAGTCAGTGGAAAGAGATGTGATGTGCACATTAAGCCTTTCCAGTGGGCACTGGGAGTGTGATAATACTATAAAATGGGAATTATCGTTCATTCATTCCATTTAAATTTTTAGCTTTTTTTATGGGAGACTTTCCTTTTCTTTCTACAGGGTCCAGCTCTACAGAGTCTTCTTTTAGTTGGAACCTCATAAAGGTAATGTTAAAACCAAATAACTTTATAAATAGCTAAATTAATTTGAATCCCTGGATCTACAAATTCAAGAAGGCTTTAGTCTCCACTAGGTTTTCTGAGTGTCAAAACAAGCTACATCATACTTAAATATGCTCTGATTTTCAGTATTTTCTCTTCAGAGAACTTTCCCTCTTGAATTGTTTTAGCTATAACCTGAAGTGGTGACAAAAAAACTGGAGGCTTTTCCCGTTCCCTTCCTCAGACTTTGTGATCTTATATAAAGGGGAAACATAATTAATCCTCTTTGTTTGTGTGTGTATACGAGATCTCATTCATATTTAGAACAATCTACTCTTTTAGGATCTGCTTAAACATGATATTATGTCTTGCAAGAAATTTAAACAGAGTTGGTGGTGGTTTCAGATAGAGATGACAAAATTTCATAGTTTCCAGGAGAATGCAAGTCACTCATGACTTTGGTTCACTGCCTAAATGCAGAAAGAAATTCCAGTTGTCACAGATTTCCGTGCACAGCGGGCAACATTTTTTATATCAAAATCTCTTCACTGCAGGCTGGCAGCAAGCTGCGCACAAGAGCCCCACCGAGGCTGCTAAAAGCTCGGTATAACTGATGCCCGGCCCAGCTTCAGCATAGAACAGGGATTTATAGCTACTCAAACCAATAATTAAAAGGTTGAAATTACTGGTTTCTGTTATAATGTGATCCAAATCCCAGTGAGCTCCAATAGTGGATGGTTTTAGACTAGGTGTCAATAAATGCTCTCATCTTCTGTGAACCCAGTAAATGATTATGAGGCCAGGAAAGATAATCTGTGAGTCTGAGAATTTCTGATACTTTGTGTTGCTGATTTTTATTCAGTTAATTCATATGTTTGTAAATAATTCTCCAACCATTAAAAACAGATTGGCCTTTTTTCTGCAGGCTAGTAATAGCTTTGCAGGATGCCAATATGTATACAAATATGGATCTTAAACCACATGGCCAATCCTGTCTAGACTTCTTGAGCAGCATTTCTAACATTGTCAAACAGAAGTATGTGCCATTTAGACCATATTCCTGTTAATAAAGTAACACACGTGTACTATCACCCTAAATCTGCAGCAAGCACTGCTTCACAGTACAGATGCTGACCCTTGTAAACAGTTCTATTAAAACCAGGCATGAGGGAGTAATTGGGACATTGTAGAAGTGCAAAGTCTGCATAAGGACAACCCACAGTGCTCTTCACAGATAGTTAAAGATTTTAGAAGACTGTGTAAAATGACTGTTTGCCTGTTCATAAAATGAGATGGATGCAGCTCAACAGCTTTCTGGATCATTTGATGCTACTAGATGCTGACTAGGATGATGAGTATTTGTATCATGTATCATTTACCTAGAAGCATCTGGATAGAACACATATTTATTACCAAAATGACTCTATATAATGTGGATTGTTCTGTCATGTCACCTAAATACAGAAATACAGAATTTATGCACCAAAGCCTGCAGCACCTCCTGAAGGTGTGAACATTTTGCTTCATTCCCTGTTCTGGTCAGAGTAAACCATATCCCAGGTGAACAACAATTTACATGAGTCTTCAAAGAGAAACATGGTTAGGGAGAAATTCCACACAGCACCAGTTAAGTGGAGACAAGAACTTAAAAGCTAAGGAGATGATGGTCCTATCATTTGGACCCCCATGGTGCCTTCCCAACCATGAGCTGTTCCAGGTCCTCCTGGCACAGAATCATCCTGGCAGAGAACTGAGAGAGACCTGCAAGCAGACAAATCTGTGAGAGCCTCCCCAAGACATCTAACAACTTTCAGTGATCCAAGGGGCCAGGCTGCTGCCAAAAAGCCTGCCTCTGCCAAGGGCTTGAGTTAGGCCCTCTGCAGATGACAGAGTAAGAGATGAAGCCTTCAGGAAGCAACCTCAGGGATGTCTGTCAAAACCTGCACAAAGGAATCTGGTTTCAGGTATAAACCTTGACATTACAGCTTTCCAGCATTACTCCAGCTGGTGTGGAGGACTTAGAAGAGAATGGATAAGGGGTTGAGGAAGGGAGAGAGCTCAATCTTGGGATTTAGTGTTCAGACAAGAGATTTGCGCTTCTTTACTCATTGTAGTTTATCTGCCCTATGGTGTCACCAGGAGGGGAGTTTCCAAGGAGCATTGGAGGGAGATGGCTGGATTTGGATTCGGATGGAGAGAACCATCACATGGAAAGAGCTCATCCCCGGGATTTCTTCATGTCCCAGTTTAATAAGGGGACCTTGCCTTCTTCCTCCTGCTTCTAACTGATCATGGGTGAGCTATGATACTTCACAAGGCAGGAACAGTGATGAAACTCACATTAATATAAAAGTAATTATCATTGGTGTCACATAGCAACAAATGCTATAATCAGAGTAATTTTATTTTTAAACTGAGAAACAGTACATTTCCAGCATTGTTAGAAAATCACTGATGAATGAAAATGATAAAATCTTTTTTTGTAAGACGTTTATTTATTAATGGCAACCTGATGTTGGCACATATCTTAATCAGGACATTATTTTTGTGCATTTTCTTTCAGTCTTCAGCCCAAATGACACATCCCTGAAAATATATAATTAAGACAACACAGGAGGATGCCATTCTATGTGACACCTAAGATATCTGCTTTATTTGATGACTCCATGGGTGCTACACTACATGGATGCTTCCCTACATGAGAAAAGGATGGCTTTCATTAAAGACTTAAATAAGAAAAACTAAAAAGAGGGGTAAAGAGAAAATATTTAGTTCACATTAACAAGCCAGAACATTTTAACAAAACATTTCCTCTCAAAAAGAGACTTTTAAAATTATGGGTCTGATAATCTTGCTGTCTGTTTTGGTTTCCCTTTTGGAGGAAAGCCAATGGGAAGCTTGTGGCAGGATAGTTATTCCCCTGAAATATTGATTTCCTTAATTCTGTTGATTTTGCTTATGAGCCTGACTATTAGACAAAGATGTCATGAATCATTATCTGTGTGCAGGAGAGAAATGCCTACAAAGCTCTCTAGAATTGTTCTAGCCTTTGATATCAGTGTTTTGAAGATTTATTGATCTGCCTATGCTAGAAGTGGAGAATTTTGTTGTTAAGTAGTTTAGTTCCTGTTTTCTCTAAGGAAATGACCAGAAAGCTACAGTTTTGTTCCAGTGGCAGCGTACTTCAGGCAGCAGTTCATTAGCTCTCCTACACAGAGTGTGCAGACAATCTCTGCAAGAACAAGTGAGAAGGAGATGCATTTTCTAAAGTAGTCACTTTGCTGACAATGATAACCTCCAAAGAAGTATTTCTACATATTTTACTTGGTGATGCAGGAGGTAGAGAGCAGGTAACTTGGGTGAGAGTTTTTAAGACTAAGTCTTAGGTGAGAAAAGACTTCTGTGTTCAGAAGTGTACAGCACACCCACAGAATCCAAGCGTGCTCCCCAGTCTTGGCAGTGAGAGGCTTCCTAGACCATTTTTTTTCCCCAAACACCTGTACAAGGATATTTATTAAGATAAGTGTGTTTTCCTTAAAGAGTGTGTGTGCACGCGCTCTCCCTCCTCGCTGTAGGGTTACTGCTTTAGACTTTTTCCCCATCCTGCCTGGTTTCCTGCTACGTGTTTAAAGAAACAGAATATATATCCTCATAAAAATAATACCAAGTCATTGGTTCAGAAGAAAGAATATTACCATTTCAGTTGGCAGGAATATTTCCTTCTGCATCAAGATGCCTGACTGAGACAGTCACGTCTGACTTGGGATTCAGTGTTATCCAAGCAGATGTAGTTTGGTCTTGAGGATGTTAAAAATAAGCTGGTGATAACCGGATAACTGTGTATTTTGAAACAACTACTTCCTTGGATACAGAGAGACACAGTGTGTATGCTTCTAACATCTGCACTTTTTCTTATTTGTGAGTGCATGAAAACAGGAAAATAGCATGAAAGACCTGAAGTGGAATTTTCGTTGTATCACAATTCTGCCAATGAACTTCCACTGGAAAGAAATTGACAGTTTTAATTGTGTTTTTTAAGCAAGTAATATACAATTCATTATTGTGTCATGCATCCTATGATTGTGAGATAGTCTTTATTACTCATTGTTATATCAGGCAACATTTCTCTTCTGCTTACATCTGGTTTTATGTAGTTCCTAGCACTGGAAAAAAACATAGCACATGCTTTGTGGTATCTCTTCACAGCTGAGTTTCCCTTGTTGCCTTTTAGAAGATACTTAGAATTTGCTTGGAACTTGATATTTTTGAAGCAAGCCTTTATTTACAAGTGATGACATTAATGATGGATAACACAAAGAGAATCAGTTCAGTAATATAATTTTGGAGTCAATCAAGAAACTCATAGTAATTAATAGATACTTCATTTTAATTTCTTGCAACAGATGCATGTGCTTCTCTTGGCAGTTAACTGCTTTCAGGCACTAATTTGACACCATATGGGTGTCAGATTTCTGATCTCAACAACTGTTTAATTAATTGATGGCTTTATCTTTGAATGGGTTGTGTCGTCTCAGATCAAAAACCGAAGTATGCTACAATTGTGAATAGAGAGAGCTTTCCTTAGAGACTAATACAGCATAACACCAAACACCGGGGTATGTTGTGTTTATGATTGATTTCACTTGGATATCACGTTGCTGTAAGTGTGAGAAAGAGAGAGGAGACAGAAACTGAAGACAGTGCTGGGAAGCATATTCATAAAGTATTGCTAAACCCCAAAATCATGAATCACTTTTCCTAATAAAAACAACTAAACAAAAACCCAAAACCCAGAGATGGTTCTGAAGACGGTATGTTGTAGAAACAAATAAACAGAAACTTCTGATTTTAAAATTTCCTCTAGTCTATTCCAGCAAATGGAGCTTAGCCTGGCATTTAGTGAAAATTAAAATGCAAGTATGCAATTTGACATTAGATGCTTCAAAACTGTTTCCACAGCTGTTGCAGTCCACTGCAGTTTGGCTCACTCCATCTCTAGAAGATACAGTAGAGTGGAAAAGACACAGACAAAAGGTTGACGAAGGTGATGACAGGTATGGAATCAGCAAAAGAATGATAACTCTTTATCTGGAAAAGAGGTGACTAATAATAATAAATACAGCATATCTGCTATGTTTACTGATATGAGGAAGGTGAGTAGGTGCCAGAGGTGAATATGCACCATTTATTCACTTTTTCTTACCATGCAAGATGGTGCACTAATTGTACGGTGTTTAAAAGAAAAGAAAAGAAAAAAAAAAGAAGCAAGTAATTTTTTCACCTAAAGCATAATTAACTCACTGTCACAGGATGTTGTGGAAGCCGAGAGATATAAATGGATTCAAAATAGGAATATAGAATTTTGCAAAGAATAGGTCCATTGATGAATATAAAAAACAATAGCCCAGATGTAACCTCTGGCTCAAAAATTCTCTGAACTCCTGATTGCTGGCAGTTATGTAGCCTTGCCCAAGGAAGGGCTATTTGAGTTTGCCTGTTTTCTTCTGTTCTTTGCTTAGCCAACCTCAGCTGGCTAGTGTCAAATAAAGGCTACTGAGCTAGATGGATTTGTTTGGCCCTATCATGATCTTTAAATTTTAAAAAAGAGTGGTTAATAAAAAAGTCGAATTTTGCAAAAGTTCCACACTTCTCATCTCTGTCAGTACTGCTCTGTTTCTACTGTAATCACAAAAGGACAAAGGAAAACTTCAGGGTCTGGGGTTGGGAGGGAAATCTTTCTGGGAAAAGGACTGTCACTTTACACAGAATCTTCACATTCATAACAAAGAAATTTGAATTCCATCAGGAGAAACAGAAGAACTCTACCTTGGATCCTGATCAGGAATTGTCACAAGTCCTTTTCAAACTGTTGCATTTGAAACACAATTCTTCCTTTAAAAAAAAACCCAAAAAGTTGTTTCTTGTAACTGTATCAGAAAGGGAATTCCCTGTCTCTGTGAGGAGCATTGAGATTTCTTCAGAGTCACACATATTTCTTATATCACAGTTTGAGGACAGTACAACTTAACTTGTGCTTTCAAGTATGGTTTTAATTCCAGTTTGAAAAGGGTTTTCTGGATTCAGAGTCTGGGTTCTTGACTGATCTCTACCAAAAATGTCAAGCCAATACACAGTATCATTTTCCCTCCCATCCTGTCCAGAAATGTCCATCTCTACTGTCCCACTGTTTCACAGACCCACAGTCCCCAGGCTACACTGCAGCCATGGTTAACCAGTAATGTCTCGAGCAGCCACATCCTGCTGTCTGTAAGTTTTATCTTGCTCTTTGCCAGCAGCTCACTCCCACAGAGGATGGAGATCAGCAGAAGGATCCAACACCATTTGTTTGGCAACCATCATTTCTCCACCAAATGGAATTCATGAGCTTCCAGAGGCATCCAGTTGCCAGAGGATGAGCACTGTCTGAGGTAGGTAATCTGCTGTGGTGCTCCCACACTGGTGGGAGGAGTCACACTACTCTCAGCATATCCTGAAGTCCAGGTCAAGAGTGAGAGGGTCACAGCAAAACAGCATGGAGATCATCAGCTCACACCCTTGGGCAATCACAGAAAAAGACTGGCATCACTCAGCACCTGTAGTTTTCAGCTTCTCTTTTCCTGAAGACATGATGTGGAGGCATGGAAAACAACTTTTTTGATGAAACTGAATAACTCAAATGTAACTTGCCTTATTATGAAGTGTCACCACAAGCCTGTGTGGGCCAAGGGACGGTGTTTAAGTCCACTATTCAGGCTCCTTAGTATGGCCTCCCCGTAAGTTACTGCTTTGGAAGAGATTGCCTTAAATTTATGCTCAATCGGGTGATCTTTACCACTTGAGGAGTAGTACAAAAAATGAAAATGAAAATTTATTTGAGGTTGCAAGAAAAAGAAAAAGGAACATCCAAATTAAACGACAATTACCATCAAGTACTGAGTTACTCCAAATGATGCATAACTAACATTTGGTGAAGTCCGAACTCTTCAGGTTTGTGGTTTCATCTGTATCAGTTATCAGTAATGCAAAAGAAAAGCAGAAGTGTTTTCTTAAAGTAAGACTTTCTTACTGACACTTGTCAATGAGAACTGAACTCTAAGCTGACACAAGTAATGAATGAATCATAATTATTGGGAAGCACTAGAAATAATGTTTGTCCCTTCCTCTACTCTTTCTCCTGGAAGAATATTTCCTTTATGGTTCTCATCAAGTTAAATGGCAGTAACTGGTCAGGTGTAGACTACTGGTGGTTGTTGTGCAAGCTGTAACTGGAAATCTAAAAATGCACCACCAAAACCTAATAGTGAAACTGCAGGCTCAGACAACCGATGAAGCAGAAAGGGTAGGTGTGAGTTTCTAGCACAGCCTGTCTGTTGACATCAGTCCGTTTCCTGCTCACCTTACTCACATGAGTAGCCCTACTGAGATCAGCTAAATCAATCGTGTAAGCAAAACAGCTTTTGGATCTCTTGATTCTCTGCAGAGATCTCCTAAGCCCAAAGAATCTGGCTAGTGATTTCATGTACAAAGGTGTTTTCTACCATCCCTTATAGCATCTTACTCTCCTTTTTAGAAGTCAGTTCTTTGCCCTTCATGTAATTTTCCCCATCTCACTCTCCCTTTCATCCCTCTGTCGAACGAGTGCCAGTGGAACAGTGGTTTCTGACACCCAAATTAAGCAACATGCTAAAAATGGGTGCTTATACACAGTGTAGGCGACTGACACTTAAAAGATGAAAACAGAATTCAGAACAACCGAAGCAGACACATATTGCAATGACTGCACGGGAAGCATTAGTACACAGCACCAGCAAACACAGATGACTGATCACAATTGGCCTTTTGCTTGGACTTGTTACAGATATCCAGCCACACACATTCCGCTCAGTATCTCAGTGTGGGATCTTAAAAAGGTGCTGCAGAAATTGCAAAATTGGTATCCAGTCTGATGCAATCTTGTCTAATCACTTTTCCCACAGCCATACGTTGTAGCTCATGTTTCCTGAGTCCCGCGATCACGTCCCTCCTCCCTTCCCCTTTTATCTTCACCTTTCTCCCTCTCACTTCCTTTTCCTATTCAACTAACTCTTCTGCACCATTACCCTATCACCCTGTTCTCCCAGACGCATATTCATCGGTGGGTGTAAATCAGCACTGGCGCATTGATGTCAATAGGAGCCATGTTAGCTAAAAACCTGGCTGACAACACTTGTTTGAAATGCAGAAATTCAGTCTTGCACCCCTGCCTCTCCTCACTGAGAATGCTTTGCCTCTGCATGGGATGTCAGTGCCTGGCACAGCCCCTCCTGGCCACCTCATCCAGTTAAAGCATGAACTGTTCACAGGGCTCTCTCTAACAGCAAGAGTTAAGGTGCTGGGTCAAAAAAGCCTTGACATCCCAACAAAAAAATTACTTTGTGTTGCTCTAACACTGCTACTTAAGAGATAACAACGGCTCAGGATGCTGTTCTGCAGTGTCAGAGTGGCTGCATCAGGGTCTTTAAACCGTCACCACTACTCAGCAAGCTGCCCAAGCTCTCAGTAGTTCTCTTAGTCTTCTCATAATTTTTGAAGTCCCTTGCAGCCCTTTTACACATGCGCCATCAAACACTGATTGCAGGCTGGCGGTCTTGTCGTGTTAAGAAAACAATGGCTTAGGTCCAAGCTACAGTGTTTTTCTTTCTGTGGGATGATCAAAGGGCTATAAACAAAGGCACAGAGAAGGTCTCCCAGACGAGTTTCTGCAGTGATTGCACTGAGGTTGCAGACAACAGGCAAAGTACAGTAAAGTCAGTGAAAGTGAAAAAGGACTGGTAAGGAAAATGATGTTTTCAGAGCCTCAGAGAACTCAGTCAGCAGATGAAAAGGTGATTTACTGTCCCCCTCTGATTTCTGATTAACTCAGTGACAGGCATCATCAAGAGAGTCTGGGTTAGCCTGTTTAAATTTTTTTTTTTTTTTAATCTCTTTTACCTTATGACACTATTGTTCCAGCCCACGGCCCCAGAGAGATCCCACTCACTCCCCCCTGAACCATTGTAAGAAGAATGGTGGATCCAAGGGTGTTGGAAAAGCCTGTGGCATTGTTTTGCTGTCATGCAAACCTGGCTACATTATCATTATTATCATAGACTGACATCTTTCATTGCCTTTTCTGTTTTCCAAGACAAAAGAGCCAGCTGAGATTGGAACAAAGGAGAATACAGGGAAAAGGAGAGAATATGTCAAGCAAGAATAGTTTGGAAAGGGCCAAAAGTGGAAAAGGAAGTCTAATTCTAGCCTCATCCAGGGGAAAAAAAGTTTTTTGAGAAATGTAAACAAATCAGGAAATCCTGGCACTTACTCCAGTTCCGATTTGGCGAAACACACCAACCCTTTCCCTGTGTGTGAGCTGCTGTTTGTGAATGAAATCCAGATTAGGTTATTCATTGAGCCCTGCCAGTCCCACAGTTTCCAGGTTTCCTTTTGCCTATGGCATAGCTTAAACCTTAAAATAATAATAATAAAAAAACCATATGCATGTTATTAACTCTCCATATTCAAATGGAAATACAATGCTATCATAAATCTCTCTTTTTTTTTTTTTTTTCTAATGTAAATTCCTTTCTCCAGCATGAAGCTGCAGGAAAGCCATTGTATCTGCGCAATCTAAACTTGAAAGGGAATTTTTGTTAAACTAGTTATGATAGGGGAAAGATGTTTTTCACTGAGTTGAAAGATTAAAGTTGGCCATAAAAAGGGGTGGAGGGGCTGGGGGAGGATTATTGGTTGCTCAACTAATGATTAGATACAGGACTTCAAGGACAAATTAAGGAGCACAAAAAGAAAGATTTCTGAAGATAAGCAAAACCGGTTCCAATAATATCAAATAAAAGATGCATTGTTTATCATGGATTTTAATCTCCCCCAGTTCTATTCTACCCCTATTAGTCTAATTAGACAAAGAGAGTGTAAACCCCAAAAGAGACAACCAATCTTCTGTAGACCTTGAAGTCTGCCCAGCATATCTTCCTTCCAACTTGCCCTTCTTTTGCCTGTCTCCCAGTGTGGGTAATTTCCCTCCCTCTTGCGAGTCCAGTTTAAACAGCTTCTTTGTAACAGTTTTTCTACCCTTGATTTTATTTTTGATACCTTGCAGAAAGAAGACATCAGTTGCCAAAATGCCCTTTTCCTGAGTCAAAACAGTCTCTGGCTCATTAACACTGTCTGTTTAGGGCAGGGAGGGGGAGCAGGGAAAGAAGGGGGGGTTGAATACTGCTGCTCCTACCTCAGGCACGGTTTATCTGTATCACAGAGACTGTTGAGGGCTACACCGAAGGGTAAGTCAGAACCCATAAAAAGAAAGTATCTAGGAGAAGCAGAGTTCATCCTGTAGCTCTAAATGACCAAAACAAAGCAGTGTACATTGTCCATGGACAAAAGGATAAAAGAGTTTCATAAATACCCATCAGTAGCAATGATGAGCTCTCATTAAAAGTCTGCACAGTGAATTTCAAGGAGTCAAGGAAAAAATCCCAATCTACTCAGACTGATTTGGGCCTTAGGGGTGGCTTTGGCTCAGGACTGAGGAAGCCAGGAATAATTTCAGCCCTGGTCTGAGGCAGGCACACATGTAGTGATGCCATTGATTTGTTGCCTTTGTGCCTTGCACGGTCTCAGTCAAATCCTCGTGAAGTTAAAACTTTGGAAGAGCTGCTGGAATTGCTGCAGAGCTGGAGCTGTTCTTGTTTATTATGGAAGCCTTGTTTCCATATTTATTCTCTGTGTGTGGGAGCGTGTGCACAGTTCGAGAGAGAAAAGATGGAGAAGGTAATACTTGCACAATAATCTTCACTACATAAAAATAATTGCATCTTCTACCTGGAGATAACTGATGGCTGTGAGTCATTCAGAGGTAAAATCACAGTGAAAGCAAGATGCCTTCCTTTTACTGTGATATTACCACAGTGTCATGAACCTTTTTTCCCTGTGGAAGCTGGACCTTAGTGTGATTTACATGGTGGTAAAACTAAAGAGATGCTGGTTTTGGTTTATTATTTTAGGTATATGCATTGTTTTGGTGGTAGGACCTGTAGCTCCATTTTTAAAAATGACATGGCCTAAAATACAATTCTGCAAAGTTTTTCAGATTTTACTGTTCTGGCAGGGTTTTTCACATATTTACATCTTCTTAACAGAAATAATTCTGTGGCCAGCATTTTCAGAAACTGGAATAGGTTACTACCCATACAGATTTCCCTAAATTAAAAAAAACCCCAAATGTTATAAAGTAGTTGGTGTTTTTACATTCTCCATTGGTTTAAAATCTGTTCCATTTCTTCATTTAAAGACTGACTACAGTCCATGGCACAGCACAAATGGGGGTTGCAGCTGCTGCATTGGACACAGTTCTCCGGCCTGTGAAAAATTGGTTCCTTCCCATATGGTTTGTCACACACCTGGACCCACAAAGACTGCAACTGAACACCTGCTCTTCTTCCCTCTCTGAAGGACACTGCTTTTGGGGAGCAGGAGGTGGGAAGAGGCAGTGGAGGGTAGGCTGAGGTCAAGGAGGACTCTTTACATGCCACCGTGTTGCAGGCTGGAGTTCCCAGCTCAGTTCTTACTTCCCAGCCATGCAAGCCATGGGGACTGTCAGACAGAAAATGGACAGCTTAGTTAGGGTCATCATTTTGGGGACCCTTCAGTACAGATCTTGACTCTTTTCGCTTCAGTAGAGGGCTTTCCATCACCTGCAGAGGCAGTAGCAGTGAGTCAACTATCTTGAACTGTATCTGCATCTTTGCAACCAAAAGAGGCCTGTAAAAATAGTTATAAAATACACATTCATTTTTTGGTTTAACTTTACAGCTGTCAGGGCTATAAAAATGATCAACTTTTTTTTTCATGTTGGGGCATGGTTAATGACAAATAAAATGATCTGGAGAGAAATGAAGTTACAGACCCATCTCTGACTGCCTTCTGCTGGTCTGGAAAAAAAAATAAATAACCCAGCACATGTGTATGAGCACTCAGAGGAGTGTTTGTAAAAGCCATAGATGGTACATCACTGTTACCCTGTCAAGGGAAAACTGCAGCAGCACTATTAATTTCAGGCTGTTTCTGTAGCCTGCATAGTGCTGTGTTCTCCAGCGCAGAAAAGAAGGGAAACAGGTGCTCCATCTCTTCAGCATCTGGTTTGGATGACCACAATACTCCAAACACCTGCACTTTGCAGTCCCGCCAAGCCTTGCCTGCTATTGTATTAGGCAGGACTGGCTGCCTATAGCAATAAACGACATTGTTTATCAGTTGTACCAGAGAAACATGGGTTATGAGGAGGGGACAGAACAAACAAATCTGGAAAAAAAACCCAAAACCAACACAACAACCTAATAGGAAAGAAAATCTGTTCTGTAACTTGAATGCTTTTGACCAGGAAAGGTCTTTTTTGTTGCTGTTGTTTTTGCAGAGACTGGAAAAGGGAGACCAGCCTCGTGGTAGGTTTTCCTGGATGAACATACAGTTGGCACTTGTGTTAAGAGGGTGATTTCTTTTTAATATCAGGTATCGGGTTTTAGGACTTGAAGGGGAACTGTAGTTTCACATTTTAATCCAGAATTGTTTTTACAGACTGTGCCGAGTTTTATCTCTGTAGCTCTGACTATAAACATGATGATTCACATCTTACTAAGAATGGATTTAGGGCTATTTAGGATTAAAACTGAAACTTTGCCCAGAATCTTAAATGCTGCAGCTTATGCTATTTTAGGTTTCCTTTTCAGGGCTGGCAAAGCCATCTCCCTGAATGTGAAACAACTGATACATCGAGAAAACCAAGTCAGGACCGCACATTTTAGGAGACGCTGTAACGTGAGCTGTCCTAGCGAAGTCAGTAGTATCACTTACATCCTTAAAATCACGCACAGATTTTAGGACCTTTTTAAGATGACAGATTATTCGGTACTAAAACAAAGACTTGGCAGATGGTCTACCTAGACCCTGTCCTGCAACGTGCAAGAGTCCTATTTTCTGCCCTTGTTCAAACCGTTTCGTTTCGGGGCATTTTATTTTTCCCTACCTGCGAAACCGGGATGGTAACGGTCAGCCAGCAACTACATTTGCTTTTTTTTGTTGTTGTGGGAGGTGCAGAGAACATTTGAGGTGCTCAGAGGGAAGGCTCTGCAGAAGCTACCAGCTCGCAGGAGCTGCGGCACCCGTAGCTCGCCGCTCCCCGACGGGGCGGCCGGTGCCGCTGGGCGCAGCCCGGCGCCGTCGGCGCCCGGGGCAGCGAGGCCGGGCTCGTCCCTTTGCCGTCAGCCCCAACTAGCGACAGGCCGGTGGAACTGCAGCAGGGTGGCAAAGGCAAAGCAATGAGGAAAAAATCTTGCCTCGTCCCCTCCCTGAACCGGCCTTAAAAGATCGGCTTGGCTCTCAGCTCTTTGAAGAACGGTTCAGGATGGTGGGGGGAAGTTCATACTTTGCAAGGAGAAAAAGCTCTCCTCTGACTGCCATGAGGAAAACTTTGCTGGCAGGAAATACTTTTGTGGAGTGGTGGACATGACAATATAAAGAAGTAAAGAAAATCTGACAGTGCTCATGGAAAAAATAGAGCCATTAAGTACTCAGCTCGAGAACATAAAGGGACACCTGCAAGACACCATATGGAGCACTGGATTTTGTTAGATAACAGCTCTTTTTTTTATGTTTTTGTCTGCATTGATCCATCCAACTTCCCAGTTTGCTACATCTCACACATAAATGCCAGTGTTTAAGATCCACAGCTACCCGTTCAGATGAATGATGGCATAAGACATAAGGCTGAAATAGGCTAAAACACAGAGTGGAAAAATTAGAATAGATGGGAACTATATACTCATCAAAGGGTTGATATATAGCACATACTTGCACCCACTGCTTCACTCCATGGATGTGGTCAAAGAGAGAAACTCCTGCTCAGAGAACTTTGGTATTGCTACACTAGTGAAATCACATGAGAAATAAAGCAATTCCAGTTTCTTGCAACAATTTTTTTCTGTCTAAGCAGATGCATCTTCTCAGATTCACTCTGTTTTAACAATAACCACAATGACTAATTGCATATTTGGATAAAGCATGGGGAATGTTATTTCCAGCATACGAAGCATGGTGATTAGACTTTTAGTCCCAATCCTGGATTAAGTTATATTCTTGTTGGCCCCTATGTACAAATGATGAGATCTAATGCTAAGGAGATATATATATCCATATATTACACATAGGAAAAGAGAGACAGACAGAAAGATATGAGAAGATGCACATTTACCTAGTAGGAGATCACATTTTAAGCTCAGCAGTTTGCTGAATGCTCCTGATAATAAAGTTGTAATTGGAGGCTGCTGAATCTGCAGCACCATTTTCCAAATTGGTTAACTGATGCAGTTGCACTCTTAAAAAGTTGTTAAACCAACTTCAGATCTGTAGGGATTGAGCACACTATCGCTTGTACAGCCAGGAAAATCCAGTTCTAAGCAATGAACACTTATTCCTGGTAATGATTAAATAGGTTCCACAAGATCATTTGAAAAGTGGTTTGTTTAAATACCATTTATTTGAAGGCCATTAAATCTCTGGAGTTCAAGGGTAGCAAGGGAGATAATGTCAAGGCAATGATACCACATCTCTATTTTATGACACCAACTGTGCCGTAGATTATACTTTGTACATGATTTAGGTATGGAGAAAAGCTATTCTATTAATCCATCTTATCCTTCACCCTCTATCAAGACAGTTCATATTAAGAAAGGGAGGTTGTGAGGATAAGGAACTTAGGACAATAGCCATAAGCAGTCTCTGTCAAAAGCTACAGTCACTGCACAGCAAAATCTTTTCTGCAGAGTGCACTTTCTTGTCACAGTGCCATTATGTCACACACCCTTGACTGACCATCTCCTAAAAACCAATTTTGTGCATTTGCTTAAAATCGATCACCTGCTGTCTGGCAATATTTGGATGCTGTTTCAAGGCTCACTCCAGAAATGCTGTTCTCAGAAGCACCACAATTTGTTTAGCTAGTAAGAATCAGAATGGGTGGAAGCCCAGCTCTGCAGAAGCAGGTGGCAGAGATCCAGTTGTATGAATTGAGGCCAGGATCTTTTTCCCATGATGTTCCCATAAAGTGAATTAAAAAAAACCCGTGAAAGTAGGACACAGCAGAGCTCTCCATGATCATAAATTTGCACCATATCCTGCCATTCATATGCAGGCACCAGTGCCTTTGAAATCACTGAGTCAATGGGAGACTTGCCTCACAAGGAATTACAGGATTACATCCTCAAATTGTTGAACTTTCATGTGCGTAACTGAACAGAATTTCCTTTGAAATGAAGGCAAAAACCCCTGTGAAGTTAAAAAGTGAATCTGAATTTTGTACTTTTCTGAGTCTGTAGTTCTTGCCTTGGGTCTCATTTTCGGAAATACAGATTTGGATGTGATCCAAAACTTTTTCAGCACCTCATCATTATTAACTTGGTGTTTCTGCATGAATGTGAATTTTCCAGTCCTCGCCGACTAGACAGGCAAACAAAGTTAAATCAGTCAGGGCATGCTTGACACATCTACTACAGCAAAAGAAGAAGAGTAGAGCAGCTTTAAAATAGGGCATCAAAACACAAAGTAGTTAAAATGAATGCACTCACTCTATTAGGGCAGTAACAGAGAATCAATTAAAGCTATGCCTGATAGGAAGTCCACGGGAAGCTGCAGTGAAAATAAGACATATAAAAGCAATGGGGTTTACCATAAAACAACATTTGAGTTTACCAGAAGCCATGTGAACTAAAACAGCTGCCATATATGAGAATGATACTCATCTAAATAGATGGTTTACCATGGGTTACCATAGCTTGCCAGGATTTTACTGTGTTTATAGTTTCTCTCTGGTGGCCACATCATTTCTGACCAGAGCATCATACAGAGTAAACTTCAATCCACAAAAATAAATGTTCACCACCAGCTACCTATTTCTGACACACTAACTCAGACAGGCTTAAATCATCATCTGTTTCTCTTTCACCTCCATGTCTTGCCCAGATCTTGAGCTTGGTGGAGCAAGGCACAAAGAGGTCTGGCAACGTAGGCAATTGCACAAAGAGTCAGTAGTTTAGGTGGAATTATGGCCTGAAACTCTCCCAGATCCCACTGCCTTGCTGCAACGACCAGGCTTTACAGCCTGCCCTTGGGATAAAGTGTATGGAACTGATTGTAGAGTGCGAGCAGCAGCTAGTGAAAAACCCGACAGCTCCCTTTCAACACTTACTCTCATTTTTGCCACTCTTGCCATTTAGAATTCCATTTGCTTAAAGGTGCCTTTATCTGAGAAGAAAACAATGCCTTATGTGTCCATAAGGAAAGGTCCTCTGTGCCTGTTATGTTGCAGCTCTGGTGAGGACGTGCTTTCTATTGGGGAATCAGCCCTTGCCCCAGCCCAATCCTCGTTCCTAATGGGTAGCCACACACTTGCCCATGAATATGTGTGAACACACACTGCCTGGATTCAGCCAGTGAACTTTGTTCAGGGACTTGTCTTTAACTCTTCCAGGCATGTTTTTTTTTTTTTACCATGGGTTCATTGCCAGCTACCAGAAAGCAGCCCTGCTGCTGGAGGAATCCACTAAGCTCCCTTCCTGCCCCAGATCGCCATTCATGCCCTAGGCCTGCCCCCGATCGCCATTCATGCCCTAGGCCTGCCCCCTTCCTTCTGTCAGCATGAGCATTTGGGGGAGACCTGGTTCAGGGAGATGGATCACATAGTAGCTGATCTGGCCCACTCAAGAGCTTTTAAAATTCACTATTTTTTTTCTGGACAACCCAGCTCTCTGCTCTGATCCCACAGAAGCCTCCAGGGAGTGGGGATTATGGGTTGGGAAGAAATGACTGGGGCATACACACAACCAATCTAAACCAAATCTGTTAGATGTAGAGAGGTCTCAAAGGGTGCAGAGGAGAAATTAAAGAAAAGAGAGCCTATTTTTGCCAGTTCCAAGAAAACAATGTGGCATGATTTCACCCCTCATGAAGCTTCAGAGAATTCACGTGGGAGACAGCAATGGTGAATGAATTCTCTTCTTGCGTGTAAAGCTTCAAGCAAAACTCAAACCTTATTAGACATCAGAGAACCCAACCACAAGACACATTTCCTCACAGACCAGGCTCCATTCGCTTTGCTTTTCACAGACCTACTAATTTCTTTTTAGTCTTTGATAAGATCTGGTGGTTCACTGCAGTCTAACCTCTATGCAGCGGATGAGTGAAAAGGAACCAGGTGATCAGAGTATTCTCTGCTCTTGCATAATGAAGCACAGTAATTCCTGCCGAGATGTCAGGACTGGTAACCCTACCTGTCAGGCTGCCACACCAGCAGTTTAGGAAAGATACTGGGAATACCTCCTGCCTTTGTTTTCACTTATTTCTGACCTGTCTGTGTCAGATTTGCAGTGCTGGTTCCCTTGCTTTATTCTGAAAATAAAATGAGCTCTTTATGAGAAGAAATTTCACCAAAGGAAAAAAAATAGGCTGTTCATGATGATCAATATTATGAAAATGTATGGTTGTCCTGGGGTCTGATGTTTGGTCAGATCTAATAAAAACAACTGTGCTTTTTCACCAGCTCCTGTGGGAAACAATTCCACAGGGAATTGTGGATCTTACTGTAAAGAGATTTTCCTGCTTCTCTTCTCTTCTCTTCTCTTCTCTTCTCTTCTCTTCTCTTCTCTTCTCTTCTCTTCTCTTCTCTTCTCCTCTCCTCTCCTCTCCTCTCCTCTCCTCTCCTCTCTCTCCTTTTCTTTTTTTTGACACACGTCTGCACCACCTAAAGTTATCGATTAGTAGAAATGATCCTCCTTTTAAAAATGCATTTAACTCTGCTGATATAAATCTTCTCTTGTAAATGAATCCTTTCAGACCAAACATAATTTTTCATGTAGTTTAATCCAACTGCAGTTGGATTTTTGGTTAACAGAGAAAAGAACTACTTCAATGACATCTGTCTGTACCCTGTGGCAAATAATTGTGTTGGTCCTTTCTAGTGACCCTATTCTTGCAAATTCATGTTTAACATTTTGTCCATAAGAGCTGGCCAAAAATGGTAGTAATGCTTCATGGTAATTTTGAGAAAGAAATAGTGCCTAATTTCTGAGCTTTTGATCATCCTAGATTGAATTTTAGAAAAGGCTTGGTTTAGGATTTTCTTCCTGTCATATCTTCACTTTTCTATCTCATACATTTTCCAGAGAACTGAAAAAAAAAAAAGAAAAGCTAGAAAGGGACGAAAAATTGTTGAATTACTTATAGTGTTGTTGCCCTTTCCTACCTCAGAGGGACTCAGTCCAGAGGATATACTAGGGTCTTCTTTTTCCCCACAGATGTAATTACTAAAACAAATACATTTTAATTCTACAGCCTCTTTAAAACTAACCTATTATTCTCCATGCTCACTAAGAAAACCTGTCACAAGTCCAGACTCCATAGTTACTGCAGTCCTCTCCTCTTGGATCTTCCTGACATTCACCTTGGCCTGTTTTAGATTGCCAAAAATGCATCCACAGGACACGTCAAGAAGTGGATGGGGAATCAAAAAGCTAATTTGTAAGTATCATAAGTTTACTTAATGCTACCTGGAAGTGACTGATTCCTGTTTAAATCAACAAGAGAGATGACAGATGTTACCAGGGTGCTAGAAAGATGATGGAAAACTAAGTAAAACCGATGCTGGCTTGTCTCACGAAACAGGCTAAAGCTGACACTGCCTTGAGACCTTTAGTTAGTGAGAGATTTTTCAATTAAACCTCAACTATACAACTGAAATACAAATAAGCTATTCATTGGGCATGCTGCCTTCAATACATGGATTTGGATTACGTACCTACTAAAACACTCACTGAGAGTGCTGATTCCCATTATGCTCTCCAGAACCTGTCTCTCAATCTGGAAAACAAACGTAGTTCACTCCTGCCTTGTTTTTCGTATTTGAGTTGTCAGTCACAGGCTGGTTGATTTCCAAGGAGTACCTGTATCTATAGCAAATTTTGCTTGTCATTCTTCCCTCCTTTTTGTACCTACAACATGGGCTAGCACGGGGGCAGAAGTGGCTCTACTGATGGAGCTTGCACTGCAATGTCTATCTCTGACAGTAAAAACTACCAGAGCATTTTATGCAAAACATAGATCTCAGCCAAGATTCCCAGCCAGAGGTTTACTTGACTTTTTAAGTACTCCTATTCTCCTTCTTTCTGGTTATTCTTCGTGACCTTTCATTTCAATTATTGACAGACGGGGGAAAAGAAGAAAAAACCAAACCACAAAATCAGAATACCTGCAGTCTTAGGGAGAAATGCACCCGACCACATAAGCAGTGCCTGACTCACAACGTTATCCACCAGTATCTTCTAGTAAAAGCAGGGAATAGGGAAAAACATGGCCAGACAAGAGAGCTCTGGGCCAGCTGCCTTCTGCACTCTTTCCCCAGGGCTGTCTGAGCCTCTGCCCAGCAGCCCACAGAGGACACAGCAGCCAGACTCCACCTACACAAAGTTGGCCCTTCTGGTTGCCTACATGCACTGAGAAAGCTTCTGCCCTTTCTTCCCTCTGGGATTTTAGAGCTGGGATGCAGGGCATGTGAAATGAATGAGCACAGGCTCTCTTTTGACATCACCAAGTGGTAGTGGTAGCCCTCTCTGGGACTGCTCACATCTTGTCATGAGAGGAATTGCAACTTGCTGTTTTCCACCTCGCCAAGTCAGGAAGAAAGGTCAGATGCAACAGATGCAGGTCAGTAATGTGACATAGACTCACAACCCAGAGGCCAAGCCTGTTGATGCTGCCTGGGATAAAACACATGTTCTCCCAAGTCACCCAGGTTGTGAGTGATGAACTGGCTTTGTAGCCTGTCCCCATGGGACAGGACATTTATGAGTGATTCCTTGCAGTCCTCCAGGATTCATAGAAATGAGGAAACTGCCTTCAGCTTCCAGGACCTCCAGAGGAGAGCTAGATGGAGGGCAGGCCTTTTGCAAAGGAAACCATTCTTCCACACTGCAATGTACCAACTGTGTCAACAACATTTATTCCAGCACTAATTCTCACTCTTTCAGGCCGGCCTTCAAATCAGGATAGGCAATTTAGCCAACAGACCTAGAAAGAATACATTAGGCAATACATCTTTCAATAGGAAAACCTTCTTCAAAAAACAGTATCTCCGTTCCCTCCCTATTGCCTGTGTTGTTGGACCTGCTCTCCTGACCAGCTCAAGCTCCTAGCCCATCGATGAACTGAGTGTGCAAAGAAACTTGCTTTCTGGATGGTCTGAGGCAGCTCTGGGAACATCTCAGACACACTGCAGAACAAAATCTGTAATCATATAAATTATTCCCAGGACTCCCTGAGTGACATCTGTTGCAAACAGAAAAAGCAGTCCAGGTGAAGGCATTTGTAAGAGGCATCTAGGGAATGTTTTGGCTGTAATTTTAAGAAGTAGAAGTGGGGAGAAAGGTGAGGCCCACAAGAGTGCAAAAACCAGATCTCTTCGAACTACCTACAAAGTTCATAGAACTTCTGGAGCCTATTTCTCATTCTTTTTAGACCCTCCCCACCTTCTGAGAACCAGGTGTGTGCCCCAGCATGCTAGTCCTGGGAGTTTTTAGGAGGAACAGAGACTGGCCCCACCATGCTGGCAGCAGGAGGCCAGCTGGCTGGCAGCTTACCCCTCTGAGATGAGCCTCACTCCTGCAGGGAGTTATGGTGTCAGCCAGGCTGCTCTGGCATGTGTCTGTGATGAATGGTTGACCCCCAGGAGCCGGACAATCAGGCTGTATGTAGCATGCCTGTGGCCATGTATTGTCTCACTTCACCCCATACCATCTTGCTGCCGTTCTCAGGGTGAGCTGGAGAGAAGGCAACCAGCAAGTCAGGACACCACATATCCTGAAATCCGTGCCTCATGGGGAGTATTTTGCATTCAAAGGAAGACCACACCTATTCATGCTTTCTGTCTGCTGCCTGCCTGCTTGCATGTGGTGGCTGTAGACAGCACTTTTGCCCATACAAAACACCAGGCTCTTGGGACCAGCTTCTGCTGGCATGTGAGCAGGATATGGAGGAGAGTGCCTGAGCAGCCCATGCTGGTGGAGCTGCACCAATGCACAGGCACCCTGCAAGGATGCTCTGGCAGGAGGGTTGAACTTGAAGATCACCAAGGTCCCTTCCAACCCCTGACATCCTGTGATCCTGTGGCACGGAATTGCCCTCATCTGCATCCTGATGTGTCCAGTCTCTCATCAAACACAGGGAGCCCGGCACTGTTTCAGAAGGGTGGTGGGATGTCTTTGCAAAACAGGGTCCAAGAGGAGATTTGGCTCTGTAGCTGTGCAGGTCCCACTGAATAGTAATGGGAGTGAGGAGAGCCCTGCCCCTAAACAACAATTACCTTTAGGATGTGAGCGGGGGTGCAAAAAGTAAAGGGTGCTGTCAGGGTGATGGTGTTTTCTGGGGTGCTGACAGAGACCCTATAACAGGACAACATATGAAAATAGCCATTGGTGGGCATGAACTCAATAGCATCTTAGCCACGAATAAATAGAATTCCTCTCACTCAAGGGAGAAGCCCTTCTGTTTTCAGCTGGAGGCTGAAAATCTATCTATAGATAAGGCCAAGTAGATACAAACTGACTTTCTGCTTTTTAAAAAGATCTTTAAAAAACCATGTTTGAAAATACCCAAGAACCTGTGCCAAGATATTTACTTCAGGGAAAAAAAAAAAAACTTCACTCTTTTTTTAAAATTCTAATAAGAAATGTGACATAAATGTAATTTACAAATACATAACTGATGAACTTAAACATAAAATAATGAGAACTTTGGCATATATCTGTAGGAGAGCTGGAATCTCATTCCTTGTACCGGGGATAAGTATATGGGAAAAACATTTAGGAATATCCCTTTTTCTTACTTCACACCATTACAGAACTTCTGTCTGGATTACCAGCTAATAGAATACTCTAATTGCTCTGATGACTAGCATTTGAGTAAGGGTTTGCCTGTTGGGGGAAAGAGCAAAGGCTGACAACTGACTCATCTCATGAGGTCCCTTTCCTAGGCAAGTATTTATCTTATTCTCCAATGAGTAATTGCCCACTGAGTTCAGGTTCTGAAAATAGTAGATCCAAGCATAACAGCACTGTTTCTTTTTCACGTGGATACACCGAGGTCAGGAAAAGCTACTATGCATCTATCAGAGCTCCACACTACCCCTCTTGGTGACAGCTGAGCCCAATCTGGACTTGGATCAAAAAGAGAGCAAATGGTTTCCAGCATTCTGGACAAAAAAAGTAAGGCTATAGTCAGGAAATAATTGGCTGATGATGCTTCATGTTGACCTTACCCTGATTTGAGTCCTTATATGATCTTTTGAACAGGTGTCCATGTCCACTTTGGTGCTCAAGTTTTTTGATGTAGGGTAACAGGGGGTTCCCATGAGAGCCCTGAGCAAACCTGCACTGAGAGACAGAGGAGGCTGTGCTCCCCTTGCAGCCATTGTGGCCGCAGCACAAGTGAGACCAGCCAGGTTTGGCGTGGGTTTCCACAACCAGTTCCAGAGTGCCTTACAGCACTATCAAGCAATCCTGCTTGGGCAAGCCAGCCAGCGCATGCTTCTTGCTGAAAAGGCCCATGTCGTAGCCAGATCCTCTGGGGAAGGCAGGGCACCTGGATGCTGAGCTGCCCTGAGAACAACGTGGGTGCATGACACCCACACCTTGGCATCCCAGGGCCAGACGTACAGCCTTTAATCATCTCCTGACCTGTGTCTCACCTTACAGCATGCATTTATCCAAAGAAACTTTGGTTTGATCTGCTAGGACATACTATACCTGGCTAAACAACAGGTGTCAAAATAAATGCAACCTCTTCTGCAATATCTGGGGAGATCAGGGTAGAAATTTTTTGCCAGTCTGTCAAACGAAGAGCAAACATTAGCTTATTTGTGTGTAGCTGGGTCAATTTGTTAATTTAGCCTCCAGGGCTTTGTCGCTAACTGTTCTTTCAAAGCATGGTGGACAAATAATTGAAGGTTAGAAATTGCCTGTATGGATCTGAACTGGGAGATTATGGGCAGTCTGAAGAAGAATGGTATAGAGAGCTACACCATCTTAAATGACATTAAATTGTACCCTCTGACTTAAATATCCCTGTTTTTAGTGATCCCTACATTATCTACTTGCTACACTGATGCAAATTTATTCAAAACCAGCAAGACTTAAAGCTCTGATATGAAAAGGTTGGGTATGTCCAGAGACCTACATGGAGTGGCCTTATCAGGGAGAACCAATGAAGGGAAACTATGTCTCCTATACAGAGACAGTTTCTGACAACTAGCCTTTGGTGAAGGTACAGATCTTAGGGCTCAGAGTCCTCCTCGCTATGCATTGCCAGTCTGAAAAGCCTGGGGTGTTTAATAATGTTATCCCTCTTCAGCAGGAAAATAATCTGTTGTTTCCATTGAGATGCTGAACTTGTGAGAGTTTTTAAAGTTCCTTCTGCAGGTGAATGAAATATATGACAGACGGAGGCAGGCTGCTGGTTGGGTTTCAATTACTTTAATGTGCCCATACGCTGGTGGTGGTAATCCAGGAAGACAAAGAAGACAGGAAAGACTGTCGAATAATACACCTCATTCAAATGTATTTTAATAACCTTCTTTGACCTCTATATATTTTTAATGAAAGACATTTGTTAAGCTGACTTTAACATTGACAGAGAAAAGAAGGAAATAAAAAAAAAAAGAAACCAAGTTTGAAATATGATGGATATTAGGATTACCTGGTCACCAACAAGCATGAAGGAGTCAAAACCAAAAGCTCTGTTTTCCATGTAAAGAGAGATAGGAGGTTCCTTTACAACATGAAGATTTATCTAAAACTTAAATATACACCAAAAGCTGTATGGCTGCTGCTGGCACCTTCTAAACCCACCTATTTGTGAGTTTCTGTGCAACTGAGATCTGTTAAAGACATTTCTTCAAAATAAAATAACCCCCCTTTTCAGCAGATTTAGACCTTAAAGATGCACTGGGTTAACTTGTCTGAAGCAATGATGAAAACTGCTGCAGATCAAATGTGTTTACTTAACAGGGTGTTTCACAGAAGAGTTGTGCTAATTACCAAACTGGGCATACTATGCTTTGTGAACAGGTTTTTAAAATGTTTTTATTTCAAACTCCATGAGAAGTCTCTGCCCATAATCAGTTTATTCATTTGGAAGATTTAAGTCTCACACTGGATGGCTGCTGAAAGCCTGCAACAGTTTTCTAACCTCAAGCTGGCTGGCCATTTTCATTCAAATGATCTCATTAAGTAAAACACAGCTGTCTTCCATGTCATTGGAGCTCCAAGCAGGGAGAAGACCTCAGTGTCTAGGACCTCTTCATCACTAGGAAGATACTCTTTGGCAATTCAGGAGGAAGTGAACGCTGTTGGCTTTTTCAATACCATGTACACGTATGCTTGTTTAGTCTGTCCACTTTTAGCATGTAGTCTCATCCAGTGCCAATGAGAAGCAACAGTGGCACTGTCCTGCCCTGTCATCTGCAGAGGTACAGGTTCACCTGCAGATAGCTTGACATTCTGTAGCTCAACACAGGATTGTAGCATACAGTTTCACCATCCAAAAGCAGCCAGTAAAACAGACCCTGACCACTACTAACATATCTACTCCTGTACAGATTCAGCTGTCCACACACAGCACAAAGGCAGCATCACCAAAATAAAGTTAAGGGTTTATGTAGAACAAAGGCAATATAGAAAAGAGACCCCCCCCCAGAATTATCTCAAAATAAGACAACTATCTGCAAGCTTACTGTCTGTCTAGTTGCCTTCCTCATGAGCATCTTCACAGATTGTGCCTTCCCCCTCAGATCAGTAAACCTTCTCTCATGGACTCTCCTCTAAACTGAAAATCCATCTCCCTCTCCAGCTTCACAGTGTCTTAAAGGCCACTTAACTCACTTAATCTCCCTCACTGTTTTTCAAGTTTGTTTGGAGATACTCTTACCTGGGCCAGCATTGCATTACCTTCCTGACTGTTCTTCCAGCAGTCCCAAATGAGTGCAGGAGAGGCAAACAGCAAATCCTAGACAACATAAATGATGTGATCTGTCTGCAAAACAGGCTTTTTCAGTAATATCCTTGAAAGTACTAGACTTTACTACCCATAGGCACACACCCTCACTTCATACTGTGGCCATGGCTCAATGTGGCACTCATTTCATTAATGTGCTATAGAATCTTGCTTTTACATAAACCAGCAGCTTCCATGTGTTATCAAGCCCAAGCTGCAGCCATTCATGAGGGTGGTTGGAAATCACCCTGCACACCTGCACATTGTAATTCCTCTGGCCTCTTTTAGTTATGTACCTCTGAATGAGGTTAATTGAACCCCAGATGAGCCAATTCACTGCTTCTAAAAAGAGTCTTGAGAACTAACTTCTACATAGACACCTACATGGCAGAAATCTAATTTTGGACCAAAAGTCCCACCCAGTAGAGCAATGGAGCAGTTTCTTACATGGCTCCATTCTGAGCTAGCCAGACATACACCAGGTCCACTCTGAAATCCATGTAGCTGTGCTATCATGGCATCAAGCCCAGGCTAATAAACTGTACTGCCGGAGGAGTATGTGGCAATAATGAAGTGGCTACCTGACTTCTGGAAGGGAGTGAGCTAGGTAGGGTACAGTCTACTCTAATTATAAACGGAGCGAAAAGGCAGCTGTCTGCACTTGTTTGTGTACCTTTTCTGCATTGTTCCGCCTTTATAAAAATTTGTGATTGGCACTGGATCTGTTCTGGATTCAAGATTTTGATTTAAGCATATAAATCAAGTGCCTTCTCCAATGTGCTCATTAGGTAAATTCTACTGTATCACATTAGTGCAGAGCAAGTCAAGACGCTTACACTTTGCCAACTAAAATGTTATCCAGCCTACGACTTAATAACTCTTAAAAGTCTTGCCAGCTTTGCTATGAAGTGTGAAAAATTCACCTGAAGCAGTCATGCCCAAAGAACTCTAATGTAGATATAATTATATCAGCAAAAATATCCTTCAGCTAGTGTAGTTTATTTACATCAATAAAAATTATAGTTGCTTATAGCTATATTTAATAGGCATCCTTGTGTACACTGACATTCTTTTATATTGCATACATATATCAGCTGCAATGATATAGGTAGAGATACAGCAAACTATCAATAGTGAATACAAAGACTGCTGGAAGAAGATTTCTGGATATGCTTTTTTGCGATGTTTGGAATGTGCATTGTGTCTGTGGAAAGATCACACACTTTTCACATTCTTAACTGGATATAGGTATAGTGTTCCTAGGGTAGGCTTTTAACTTGTTGGAGGCTTTTTGACCATACTAATTTAGTTAGGTATTCCTAAATGAAGAGATGTAAGCTATTCATGGCTTTTCTAGTAAACTTAGAATGAAAACAAAGTATGGTTTGAGACTTAACATACAACAATTTAAGTATTTGAGTTTATTGGTTTGCCCAAGGCTAATTAGGGCCTGATCCAAAGCCCATTTGAAGACAGTGGGAGTCTTTCCACTGGCTTTAGTAGATTTTGGATCAGGCTTGGAGGGTTACAGAAAAAAAAAAAAAAAAACACAACAAAAACCAAAAGAGAACATTGTCACAATTCAGCCAAATAAATGAAAGCATCTGTCACTTATCATGATTTGAAACTAATTGCATGGAAAATTAAGTTTATGCCCCTAGAGGTTTGATGGAATCTGGATTCAAGCACTTTCTCCTGAATTTAAAATATTTAATTTTCACTTTGTTAGCTTATTTTCAAGAAATAATCTCTACCCCTTCCTGTAAAAAGAACAGCTTCACCCTATAACAGCCAACCCCAGAACTGATATTCATGGTTTTCCAGAGAAGAAGTTCATTTCTAGCTTTGTTATTGTGATAACTGCAAGCTTGGTTTTGCAAGTGAAAGGAGAGAGGGTGAGATTTGCTGCTTTAGTTTGCAGCAGCCAAGCGCTGGCCCTTCTGGATGCCTATGCCTGAAGCCGAAACCCCAGTGCCCTCCCTGTTGAGGGCTTGCTGTGTCATGGGCAGGGGTCCCTCCAGCCCAGGGACCCGCTGTTGCTCCCCATCATCTGGGTGCCCCCCAACCTGAGTGTCTCTTGCTTCTGCCTACAGCCCTGCCACTCACAGGGCACAGGGGAAAGTACCTCCTCCTTACATCTCAGACACCAACGCCCTGTCTCTGCTCTTACACTGTTAAATGACTTGTGAAGTAAATAAAATACATTTCTGACCCAGCCTGGGAGTGATTTTTAAAGAAAATAAAGGGCTTGCATGAGTCTTTCTTAGGCAGCCTTAAGAAATGGTTTATAAAAAGCAGGAAAATGAAAACTAGGAACTCCTTTTGATCTTGTTTTCTTGCTCAAGCAAGCAAAGTTCTATTTGGTTGTTTGGAACAGATCTTCTACTTGGACCAAACAGATGTGCCAGCTAGTCTGTTCACTAGCCTAAAAAAATTACTCCACCTAAGCAATCAACAAGACTCATCCTGCCATTTCCATGTGCTCACTATCAAAGAAGGTGAGCTGAAAAGCCCTGTCTATGAGATGCATGTGGGGGATCCAGGGTGTCCTTCTAACAAACCGTGTTACAACAGGCTTTTTGGTACACAGCCACATTCCAGTGTTTCCCTTATGAAAGAGAGACATGCAGCAGCACATCCTCTTGCACACTAACTTGGGAGCTGCATCAAGCTGTTCATCAGGGCCCTAAACAAGGGATGGGTGAAATTGTTTTGTCTAATTTCCAACCCACTTGAATGTCATGGGTTTTAAAGTTCATCAGCCTTGAATGATTATATGGTTTGCATTCCTCTGAGGTGAGGCTGCAGGGGTGGGGTGAAGCAGAAAGAGGTCCTGGATGAAAAATGGGACAGAGGACACAAACAAAAACAGAAAGCCAATGAAAACAGGAGCAGAGAGAAGGAAGGAAGGAAAAAAAGTTTAAAAAGCCAAAGCATGGCCTATAGGTATCCTCTGTAGGGCATCTTATTGTTACAGGGCTGACATGTGCTTCAAAGCCAAATGCAATTGTATTTATGTTTATAAGACTCAGGGCCTTAGGGCCAGTTAGGGGGTGAGAGAGGAAAAAGAGGGGAAAGAGTTATACTTTGGAGAAATGTGGAATAATGGGCTTTCCCCACTTCAGCAGATTTGTCTCTGTGTGTGTGTATAAACAAACTAGAGATGGGATAAGGGAAAAAACATTAAAAACAGGGAGGAGTGATTAATTGAGATGTGAATTTGGTTCTTGAGATGGCATTCAATTAGGAGAGATTAATTACATAGAAAGACAAGGGAGAGAAATCACATCAGAAACTCCAGTGACAAGGGAAAGAAAAGGAAGAAAGAAAGAGGGGAGCTTAAAATAGTGAGGGTACTGGATTCAAGAAGATGCAGTGAATTGCTTGCCAGTCATCACAGTGTCCCCATTTCTGCTGTAAACTTTGCTCTCATGTAAAAGTGTCATCTGCTTGGGGGCATCATAAAGATTCTTGCATGGAAGCTTTTATCCTCTAAACCCCATTTTCCTCAGGAGGAACAAAAACTTGTGCTTAACTAGATGAACCAGAAAAGTCAATCTGCACTTGCAGAAAGATGTTTTCAAATTCTACAAGAGGAAAACTCTAACTCAGTCTCTTGAATTAACCTTGAAAACTAGCTCCCAGTCACTCTTGTTCGTCTGCCACTGTGACCTGGATTCTCGAGGGAGCACCTGTTGGAGAGCAGCAATGTAGCTTATTCCCTCCTGTTCCCAGGGGACCTCCTGAAGCCCCCACTGGGGGAGGGCAGAGACGACAAGACAGCAGAGCTGTCTTGCTCATGTATTCTGCTTTGACTTTCATGCTAGGGAAACCCAGTGTGATATGAGTGAAGCAACAGAGCTGCAGACCCCACTGGGTCACCCTCTGCCTCCTCCTGCCGCCCAGGAGCTGCAGGAAGATCTCTGACTCTCCTGGCTTCCTTCCCCAGGCTGCCTCTAGGGCCAGTGTAGCTGTGCACCACCGCTGTTGTCAGCCTGTATTTAGAGAGTACATTGAGTTCCTAGCTATTAAAGAGCCTGGAGGTGTTGTGTGTGCTGTGGGACACGTGCATCATGCTAGATCACTTTTCAATAGGAGAAGTGCCATTAGCTGTTGAATGGTTGGTATGAGGTAATGAAACACTGAAAGAGCATACACTTTTTTTTGGCAGGCTCCAAGCAGAGCTCTTGCATCACCAACAGCATTTGGCTTTGCTTAGAAGGGCAGATTAAGTACCTTGCTGCTCTCTGTAGCCTCACCCACAGCTTGCACTTTTCTTCAGCATAGGACTGCCCTGACTGACATTGAACCATCAGCACCTTCCTTCACACTGCAGGAGTGGCAGGCTACACTTTCTATTCTACAGTTATCAGCTCATGTGTAGCTTTCTGGTAGGATGCTAATGACAAATAACAGCAAAGTGGGTGCAGTAACAGAGCAAATGTTAATGGGATAATATCCCACTTTCATTATCTCCACCTGCCTTCTATATTCACTTACCTTCAGAGATAATCCCTAGAATTTAATGAGCTTTTGTGTAGGCTTTCTGGGAGAATACTTTCTATTGTATTTTTAAAGCAGAAAAGCATGCTTATCAGGCAGGATTTTTCAGTTTCTTGCAGCTGCAATTAAAATGTTTGCAGAAAAAAAAAAGATTAACTATGTGGTGAGTTTAAGATGACATGCTTGTGGTCTGTATTGTTTTCTGGATTCAAAAAACCCACCACTCTCACCTCACATTATAAAACCTGACAGACAAGAGCATCTACATACGATGCCTCCCACAAATTCTCCAGAGCAGAGGTTTGAAAGCATTTCATTGTTTGTTGGGTTTTTTTTATTTAACCCTTTGAATGAAAATTTTTAAATTACCTTCCGTGCCTTCAGCAAAAGAAAAACTTTTTTTTTTTCTATAGCAACTCACTTTTAGTTAGAAATCTGAGAGCCTAGTTAATGTCCATCATTAAAAATGAACCAATGATTATTGTACAGCTCTGTAGTTTGACAGCTAAATTCATTAACTAGCAGGAAAGCAGATGGACTTAGGAGTCTCCCCTCATTATTGTTATGGAGCTTGACATTGCTGTTCCACACACAGTACCTGCACCCAGGGTGAATTGGTGCCTGCCACAAACCCTGTGCAACCAAAATGTATCATTCAAAGGATGAGGAGAAAGGAAGCAACTCTAGTCGCCAGTGGGAAGGTGAGACATCCAAGGATGCAGTGTAAGTCTGTGTCAGCATAAAAACTATGACATGTCCTCTGACCTCCTGGTTGGTGCATTTGGTTTAAGGTCATGTCTCTTTTTTCCTCCACCAGTTAATATTGCTTTAATGATTTTAGGATATGGCAGCAGGAATATTACCAAACCATTTGACATCCTAAAAGCAGACCTGAGACTGTGAAGGTTATCTGCTGATGCTTTCTGCAGTCCCTGATACCTCCTGGAGTTATTTTTTGACCAGAGGCGTTGCTGCAGACGAAAGTACTCACTGCTCAGATCCTCAAACGAGCAGGCGTCACTGCTGCCCTCTCTGCCCCCTTCCTATTTCTCATAGCAGTCACCAAGGATCACTCCTAACCTACCAGGATGTGTCTGTGGCGTTGTTCCAGGCAAGTAAACAACACTGGACAGTTTGGGAATACCAGACCAGGAAGGGTTTAGAAGCACCATCATGGGCTGTCTCCTTCATTGTGTTAGCAACTGAACCACCCAGCGCTTGTTTCCTCCAAATAGCAGCCCTGTAATTGTTTCCTCTTGTCTAGTTCATTTTTAGAACTGTTTTAATTTTGCCTATTGTTGACCCTGCTAGTTTAGTCTATTAAGCTTTACATACACATGTTAAAAAATAACAGCACCTAACTTCCTGCTTTCAATTAGCCTCAAGCGTAACTCTCAGGGCAACACACATAAAGAACCAGGAAAGATATATTTTAAGCTGTGATACTACCACAGTGGCAATTTAGAAGGTTAAGCTGGCAGGATTTAAGGTATGAAAGGGCATCTTATCCTGAGTGTTGTTCACTTGTGTCATGCACTCTTCTGAGCAACAAGTCTGGGCTCACTAGCTGCAGTTTGAGATGCTGTCCAAAGCCAAGGACTGGCTTGTTGCGCCATTATATTATAGATGTATTAGTTTGTTCTGGTTTTATTTCACAGTTCCTTTTACCATCAGATAAAAAAATTCAGGTTCTTGGTGAAATTCTTGGGAGATGCTCCCTATTTCAGGATGTTATAATACTTTTATTTTTATCTAAACTCTCTGATAATTTCCCTTAATATGTGTTCTTATCTCACTGTTTAAAGGAGTGTCTCCACCCCAGGCCATTTCAAAAGAATTTAATCTGATTTCTCAACAATCTTTTAACAGTGTACTAGCTTAATGTTGCTTCCCAATAGCTGGCCTGTGCTGGAAACAAGTTTTTTGGTTTTTTGTTTTTTTTTTCATGCAGCTAATGGAGCAGCTCATTCACATGAAAAGAGAGCCATTTCTGTTTTGACTCCTATAGGCCTTGGATTGGGTCCTGGCTACTGGAGATCTGAGAGTCTCTTGCTAGAGCTCTGTGTCCATCCGCATCCATACCCAAATGCCCTCCTAGGTGACCTCCTGGCAACCTTCAGCACTTGATGGCATGTGTTGGCGATGGCAGAATAAGAATGTACTGAAGCAGCTGGCTCACACCAATGCTAAGTGTCTACTAGTTTAGCAGAAAAGTGTTACGGCCAAGGTGCCAGAAGGAATTTCAGCTTTACAATAACCCACACCACAGGCTGGAGCGCCTGGCTGTGGTAGGGGACTTCACAATTCTGGGTGAGGTACCTAGGAGGCTGAATGGAGAGAGATAAGCACTCCAGAATGAATTCCCAGCTGAGTGCTCTACTCAGTGTGACAGGACTTCCAAGTCAAACCATAATAAGAACTGAAAAAAAGGAGGAGTATATATTTTTCTCCTGCTTGGATCTGGCACCGTTGAGAAACTGGGTTTCAGAGCCTCAAATACTTTTCTAAGCCCACAGAAGCAGTGTTACGTCCTCTATTCCTTAAGCTTGGATGAAGAAGAAAGTACCTGTGCTCACCTTGTGCGTGATGCCATAGCAGCCTCATCCAGGAAGCAGGAAATCTGGCTTGTATCATCAGCCTCAGAGAACATGACTCCAGAATTCCCACATCCCAGAAGAGCCCTGTAATCACCAGATTGGTTCTTCTGGGAGAGATAAACCTCCACCCTTCCTGTTGGAGATGAGTCAGGGTGAGCTACAATGGGTCAAGCCAAAGGTCCAAAAGGTGAGTAAATAAGAAAACACCTGATGCTGCGCTTTTCTGAGGGGCGTACGCAGCAGGGGAGATGGGGTGTTCCCATCTGACAAAGTGCCTTGGGTGCAGGTGCTGCAGCAGAGATCCCCAGCAGCAGCTGTTCACTAAGAACATTCCTCCTCTGTTCTGAGAAGTGACTCCAAAGCTGAAGCATTTTGGTTGCAGACACTGTAGTGGGTTTTGTTTTCTTTTACCAAGTAAAATCTGTTTTCAGTTAACTTTACATAAAAATCCTGGAAAAAGCTGTAAATTTTAGGAGTTTATTATACTTAAACAAGCAAGTATTTAATATATAGACAGAAAGAGCAGGAGATGATATATGATACATTTAGATACTTAGCCCTTTTGTTGACAATGCAATTTTATCATCAAGAAGAACTGTCATGACTTGTAATATTAATGACTTTCCCTTGTATACAGTAGGGTGACAAGAAATACACACAAGCCTCTGTTTTTCTTATACATATTTCTCTTTTTTTATGTCCTGTTGCTTTCCCAAAACCAGAAAGTAAACTGAAGTCTCCAGTTCTTTTCAACTACATTTTCCTGATTGCAATTAAATTTCTATTTTTATAATTTTTGTAAAACAGGGCCATGAATGTATAATATGATCAAGCTTAAATTGAGGTGCTCTCTGTGAACAAAGGCACAGATGGAGAAGAGGGACCCATGTCTCTCTTCCATCTGATGCCCCTACTGCTGGAAGCGTGGTTCAGTCACAGTGGGAAGGACACTTAGCACCATTAGCTGGGAATAGAGAAAAGATTGTGTCACCGCTTTGATTAGGAAATGCAGCAAATTTTCTTTGTGCCTATATAGGCTAGCTGGCACTCTTTGGCTTGCTGCATCTATGAGTTATAAAGTATTTTTTTTCAAAATACAGTTCCAAAAATAACAAAAATACAAAGGGACAATTTTTTCATGTTTGCCAGTGGTATTGTTGCCAAACTCTGATTCAACAGTAATGCATGTACATTTCTGAGAACTAGAGACTTATTTATTTCTATCTCAGGGTATTGCATTAATTTATCACAAGGTATGAATCATATGACACCAACTTACAAGACAAAATCTAATAGTTCCCAAATGCGTCGAGCTTTCCTCTCTTTTTCCTACGTTTATCTCACAGAATACTTCTAAATACTAGTGTATACTTCTTCCAGTATTTATACTCAGAGGAAACATATTACTCAAGATAGCTATGACTTCTAAGTCAACTCTGAACATAGATTTTGCTGTTATCGAGCAATATTCCAACAACAATAGCATAAAGTCCCAACAATGAAATAAAAATCTGGAAGCTTTCAAGTATTTGAAACCAAATTCTTCAGGCCTCATATTAAAATAGGGACATATGGTTTCCCTGCTCACCAGGCATGCTTTCACTTTCATTGTAACTATGTAGCTCTTAAGAAAACAAGGCCTCTTGAGCTCTTCATAAAGACAATTGACAATAGGTAGATTTCATTTGTTTGAAAAATTGCAAGCATTAACTGAACTGAAACTTTTTAAGCAGTCCTGAAACTCCAGTGCCTTACGTATTATCCCGAACAACGTGAGTGATGTATCACGTAGAGCAGAGTGACAGTGTTTGCTAACATTCCCATTTGTAGAAAGCAAGAGGAAACATAATCCTAAAAGGATCCTGAGAACACTGGTTGCCAGACTTAATTTTCAAGGAAGAGAGAGCTACTGGGTGTTAAGTTGCATGTGCCTGCGTGATGCTGCTTAGGGAGTAACGCATGAGAGAAAATCTGTTATCAAGACTCTGGTTGCATGTTAATATGCCCTAAAAGTAAACACATGACAGCTTCTCTCTGCTGTCTGTGCCAGTTGGTACTGACTACAATACTGTTTACCCACCTGCACGTGACTTGGGATGTTATATAGCCTATGCTATGATATCATAGCCAGTGCTGTGTCACTTGAATGCCTTTCAGAGCATTAAATGACACAATGAAATGAAGCAGAAAGACTGATGTGACATTTCTCAATAGGAAGCATTTATCTCTGTTCCATCAGTGTTTAATTGACTTGCAAACCGCTCAGGACTCTACAAATATTAAGTGAAGAGATCTTTAGCAGACAGTAACACTTTAGACTGTGTCTAAGTACACTTGTTCATAGTATAAATGTTCAATAAATCGCACATTTTAGATACACAGAATCACACAGAATCACAGAATGGTTTGTGTTGGAAGGAACCCTTCAAGGTCATCCAGTCCAACCCCCACACACTGTGAATATTAACAATTACATTTACCTTTGAGTTCCCCTGTCTATGTAATTGAAGGAAATTTATGGTTAGCATTCTAAAAATATTTATGGTGTCACACAGTAAAATCTCTTCTTGGCTGTATTACTTTGCCTTACTTTATTTATTGTGCTTTGGAGTCTTACAGCTCAATCATCAGAAGTTTGCAAGTAACTGCCATTAACACATTAAGTAGCACAGTTAGTGTCTATCATGCACTGTTTGTTTTCTTGTCCTCTCCCCAAGAGGAGAGGCACGCAGTGAATTGTTTGGTTTTGGTACAGAGTTCTGGCCTTTTTTTTCCCTTCTTTTTTTTTTTTTTTTTTTTTTTTTTTTTTTTTTTTTTTTTTTTAGCATATACATTACTATGTGGAATCTAAGACTATCCCACAGACTGGAATACAGAGAACAGGCCTAAAAGGATGCTAAGCACATGTATTCCACATGTCTGCATCTACCACAAGCCATATATTTCCTGGCATACAACAGAAAAAAGATTTGTGAAGATTCCTGTGGGACTATGTAGTGCCACAAGAAGGGAGCAAGAGAAATGAAGATCACTGGCAACGTCCTGTTTATGTTTGCTGTTTGGCTTGCTCACAGGCTTGCAGGAAATTATTTATTTGTCTTTCCGTAAAGAAGTCCCCACTGCCTCCCAGACACCCATGGGCCTCACCAGTATGGCATGAGTAAAAATGTGTTCCTCATCCCAAATCTGGTGATCACTTTATACACCAGGTTGGAGCCTCAGCACCAGCACATCCTGCATGCTATCATTGGTCCTACCGTAGACAATGTGTATTGCTGAAGAAGGAAGCAAGAAGAAATTATTCTAAAACCAAAACAGTGAGCCAAGTTTACCATCAAAGAAGAGAGAAAAAAACTTTGGTGTCTGCAGGTGGCTGGCAGAAACATGAAGCCTTACGTTCATGTGACACAACCCATCTCATGAACAACAGAGATCACATCTACTTTCTGTTCTGATCAGAGGCCCAAAAATGAAGCAGCCAACGACTGATGGCTCAAACATTAATCTGTATGCTGGATTCATCATATCTAGCTATATAATCCCATCCATAAATTAATCTTAAAAGTAATTTTGGATTCTTCCTCCCACAATTGTATTAGGAAGGCCATTTCAGAAACGATTGTTTCAATGGTTGAAATATGTTGGTGAAATTATAATAACCCTCAGACCCCACAGGAGTTTATTCATGAGTATGACTATGTGTCTTCTGCAAAGATTGGCATCCATATTACACATAGTTTCACAAAAGCAGAGGAAAGAGTTTCCTCATCATAGTCTTCACCCAAGAGCCTGAGAAACTTTTGAGTCGTGCCTGTAGTGGTTTGCAGGAGCTGGAAAAGAAAACAGCTTCAGATAACCTATGTGCTGTAATGTCCTGTGCCTTTTGAAGCTTCTTCAGCATCAAACTGCTGGAGAAACATCACATTGCTGTATCCCAGCTAAAGGACGTAAGTGAAGACGGGTCATCATCTACTGAGATGAAGTGGAATCTCTTCACTGGACAGATATGACAGGAAAATGGCTATGTTGTCATTTAAGATGAGCAGGACTTCAACAATATTTCTAGACTACAGTCTGAATCAACTTATTAAAGTGAAGAAAATTTTTCACTATGGCTACAAAGTCATCAAATTGCTTTCCACCATCCACTCACACAATTTCTGTCACGGCTTTATTTCAGATCAATCACTGTCCTCGTAATCTCACCTGTGCAATAAGTGGGCTATTCTGGCAGTAATAGTGTAAAAGAAAGGTGGAAGAATTATAAAGATTAGGACTTTCTCCAGTGAAATATCAGTTCAACTCATTGACCTGAAATCCCACCTCTTCTCTCAATGGAGACAGCAATGTCTTGGTCATCATTTTTAAATGCTAAGCACAGGGTCTAGGGGACAGAAATTCATGTATATCCTTATAAAATCACCTATTTATTGGAATTATAGAATAATCTATAATTTTAACAAATTAACATTTGGAAAAGCAGGGTTTTCTGCATATAAAATATTAAAGTAGACGAGCTTATAAATGTCATAGAACTCCTCCAGATTTAGAAGTGGGGTGTTTATCTAATGGTATTTGACTATGGTATAGTCAGATGTCTTGAGTGATGACCAGGCAACTATGCATTTAAGTGCAAGGAATACTCATTTGCTGGGTGAAATGTTGGCAATGTCAGTTCAGGGGTCCCACAGTGAAACTTTTTTTCATCAGTCAGGAAGGACACACCACATCTGTAAGTCTTGAGCTGAGATTTGCCTTGGGTGTTAGGAGTTTCAAAAGTAAATTAAAGAATAAGCGATACAAATGAGAAGCTGATTAATAGGTACCAGGCTGTTTGATAAGGCAGCTTGTATATTTACAGTATTTTTACAATGAGCTTAACATGTGTTCAGAGCACTTCTTAAGTGCTCAGTCCTGAAGTAGGCTGAAGGTACTCAGGGTTAGGGAAAGTGCTTGGATAAGATTTGGTATCTTTAGTAGAGTGGGTATAAGGATGCTCCTAAATTGTAATGTAGCTTCAGCATAGATTTTTGAGAGTTTCTTGTGATTTGTATGTCTGGGCAAGCTTATGTGTCTTTTTGGATCCATGAATGGTATTGTAGCAAGTTGCATGGAAGTAATCTCTCAGTCTTAGAAATGTTTTCCAGTTATGTTACTACAAATAAATACCTTCCTTTTAAATAGGTCCTACTGTCTTCTTTATTTGGACTGACCACAGCTGAATTTCTTTTGAGACCCTGGTCAAATACTTCATCAGGCACTGGGGAACAGCTAATGACAAAGTCTGTAAAACTTGCATTGCTCACTGGATTTCTATTATGTTAATAATCTTCACCATTTTTGCTTCCTTGCTTTTTTTTTTCCAAATGTGAAATATTCTTTGTGTAGGCACATGATTTGGATGCCAATAGATTTTTTCCTGTGTTTGTGCTATATTGCAGTAAAACAATTTATCAAATCAAGGGAGAGAAGAGTGTTATTACACCTCAATCATGTCTGTCTGGTGGTGTAACAGTGCACATGGCACTTCCCCTGCTACGTGCACAGTCAAGACAAAAAACCCAAGTTCTCTCCCCAGAGCATGTATACCTCTGCAGACAGTGGTTTAATTTGCACAGGACTGGTGTCTATGAACAGCAAAGCCTGTCTCCCCTTCACCTGCCATTTACTATGCTGGTGCTTCTTATCCAAGTAGGTGCCAAGGAGGCCCTGTTAGTGACAAACACTCACAGCAGCAAAAAAACCCCATTGGTAGCTCATCAGTGAGAAAGCTCATGAGAAAAGGAGCTGCCCATAGCCCTGCAGCACCAGGCAGAGCTATTGCAGATCAGACAGTTCCCTCATTTTGTGACAGAATTCGAGCAGGAATTTGTGTCTTAAAAACCTGTGGCAAATTGCTTTTCTACCCAAAGTTCCAGTTCCAGCTTAGGGACGTTTCTCAGTCCTATTTAGTACCTGATATACCACATAACAGTATGTTATAGCAGCAATGTGAACTCTTATTCTAACAGCTTTGCAGGTCCTTCTGAAATAATTTGCACTGCAAACTCAAACAGCTCCTTTTATACTGCTTAAAACACCCCTTTCAACTTTCATTGTCACCAAGACAAAATGGCTTCAAACAACAAAAAATAATCTCTAAAAAAACAAATGAATAAAGGGTCATGAATCTACAAAAATAACAATGCCTCAGGTCTATTTTGGTAATTCTCTTGGCAGAGTAATATGGAAGCTTCTCTCAAATGAACTGCTTCCAAGTTTCAAGGGAACAGGTCATAAATAGACTGTTCAGGAAATTCACAAAGTTTGGGTACGATAACGAGAGAGTAGTTGATCAAAAGCAAATTAGGAATTTACCTAAGTTACAGCAGCGATGGACTTGTCCTCCAAACAGGGCACCAGAATGCTTCTTTTTCTTAACCCTTTCTGGTGTTTGTGTTTTTTTTCTAAATTAAATCTCCATCTATTTCTTAGTGGGCACTTTTATCTCTGGAGCCAGGGATAGGCTTTAGAGCCAGGCAAGGAGACGACACAGTACAATAAAGGACACAGAGGTCTTTGTGATGACAACAGGAAAAGCTCAAGGAAGAAAAGAGAGTGGCGCTGAAGGATGTGTGCCAGAGAGGGATCAGGGAGGGGATGCCGGGGCCAGAGAGGGAAGAAGGTGAAGGAGTCCTGGAAGTCACTGTTATTTCAAGAGATGGAACAGATAGACAGAGAGCAGCCTACAGAGCACGGCTGCTGACCTTTCACAAGCTTCATGTTACAGCAGCCATGGGCTGCAAGCATCGACAGACCTGGTCCATCTTCGGTGGTGCCTCACTGCAGCTCCTCTCTCCCTTACAGACAATACCTTCCACAGCCTCCTAATTTAAACCCTTGTGAACCTCCTGATTATTCAAGCAGGCTGCTTTTGGTCAGCATAGAGCTGGCAAAAATTGGACACTACAGGATATCAGGAAGAAAAGACGTTTTGATTTCTTCACCAAAACATGCTAGGTTATCTTTAATCATTGTGAAAGAAATCAAAATGGATGTCTGAAGCATTTCCAACTTTCCTTTTCTTATCAAGAGGAAAGTATACACAGGTATGATTCCATCCTCAGGAAATAATTTTAAAAGGACAGAAATCATGTGGGAACACTTTCTCTTCCTTGTCAAAACCTTTTTTTTTTTTACTGAAGAAAATAAGTCTACAGATTTTATACTTCTTTTTTCTTTTTTGGGGGTAAAAAATAGAAAAAATGGCATTTCTCTGTTACTTTTCTATTTTATATTTTATCTGACTAAGAAAGATTAATTTCCTTTTAGCCATCTCTCCCTATATATGTAAATTAAACTGGGAAAAGACACAAACCCTTTGGCATTGTAAAGATTTTAAAATTAGTCAGAAAAAAGAAAATGTCACATTCAAACTTACCATGTTATTAATAGAAAAAGATTTACATTACCCAGGATGCTTTCTCCCAAAGGATTCTACAGCATCTTAAAAGCAAACAACCTCTAAAGGATACAGTGATGTAATATTGATTAACAAGCACTAAAGGATACAGTGATGTAATATTGATTGTCAGTCAATTTTGTTGAAATTCAACATCTTGTTGGCAGCAATACTACCCAGTTATTTAAGATGGGAAGTGAAATGTATTTTGTTTAATTGCAGGAATCACATATGTGGCTAAAGCAATACTTTGATACGGTGTTTGGTCACGTCACACATTTAATAGCTGTGTTATCGTGACAAATGCTATGCAATTCATCACAGCCCAAGTGGTCAACATCATTTCATTTGAAATGGCATCTTCGACAGGACAGCACTACCCTAAACATCAGTCAGGACACTGATTCAGTGGTGACTCAGAGGCGATATGTTAACATACTAAATGAAAACCACTGTTCTCTACACAGTGTGTTACATGGAATTTCTCTCCTCAAAGCAAGATCGTTGTTAAACTTACTAGTTTTAAGAACTGAAGAAGAGCTAGTGCTTAGAGTTTGAAATCCTCCTTCAAAGAACTGGAGCTACCATTCATTCGTAGTTTGCTCTTTAGGCTACAAAACAAAAATGAAACAGAAAAATGGTGAAAGTTCTGTGAGATTTCAGCATGCATTTTATTGTAGTCTGAATATATTCTCAAAACAATGTTCACTGTTTTCCAGAGAGTATTTACAGAGTGTGCTTTCCTTAAAAATGGGATAAATAGCAAGTGAAATCTTGCAGCTAGACCTGTTCAAACTTGTAAACTGATCATCTCCAGTGAATACCCATACAGGCACCGCAGAAGGTATCAGATCAAGAAGGCGCAGCACAGATTCTTGTGATCTCAATAAAAAGCCTGTTGTGCTTTTTGTTTGGAAGCTTTTTGTATCTTTTGACCATCCCCTTGTCCCGGAACTGTTTTCTGAGATATGTGAAGAAGTATGGCCTCTTAGTTACCTCCCCCAAGCCTGTTTTGTGAGAGTAAGACAAGTTAATTGTGCTTGACGATATGGACAACCCTTTCAAGTCATGTAAAATGATACTGCTCTGCTTATCACAGGTAGATAACCATTAATATTACGTGTACTGTCTATGGGAAGAGAAAGGGTCTTGTTTGTTTTAAATGTTTTCAAAGGTAGGAAACAAAGGGTCCTGTGGGGACACCAGCACACAGCAGACAGTGCAGCCATACAGACTGTAGTTAAAAGACAGGAACCGGCAACAAAAATGGGTGATAGACAAAAACTTGACTGTTTCTTTAAAATAAGGCTAAGCCATTTCACTGAGGTGTACAGCAGCACAGAACTAGAATAATGTCATATTTAACTCAAGCAGAGCTCCTGGCCAGAGCTCCCTCTAGGTCAGTCACCATTTTTACTGTATGAAATCCTCAATTCTTACTCATTTTTAACTGAGTTCATAAAAATATCTTTAAAATAATGGGCTTCTCTCAGAATCTGGGCCAGAAATATTTTGTCCAGGTAAGACCCAAAGAAAAGGGAGTCTAGAGCCTGAAATTTTTGTATTGTAACATTAATCACTACAGCTTAAGAGCACAGGTCGCAGTCCTTAAATCTAACCATAAAAAACACATCTGAGTACTAAGGTCTTTCTTTGCAACCATAGGCACCATTCAGCTTACACTCAGTAGAGGGGAAGGGCAGGATGAGGAAGAAACTAGTCATCTGGGTAAGGGATGGGAGAATTTATGAGCTTAATTTTACCTTGGTGAAATATATAGTACCCTCAGAACACAATTTTCAGTGTGATTCAGCCTTCAGAGACCAGTGGGCTTTGGAACTAGCCTTTAATCTGCTTGTTTAAAAAAACACACACCACAATCCCTTATAAAGCCTGAAAGTAAAATGAACCTATTTCTTTGTAACACACAACATCTACTGCACTCTCAGGAATCACATATTTAAACCAGTGGAAAATGTCTCATTAGTTTGAGTTGGCTTTGCATCAAGCTCCTGAAGGTTTTGAAAAGACCTTGCCAGTGTCTGAGGGCTTCAGACAGCCTCAGTTTTGGAAGCAGAATACAATAGTTTCTGGAGCTATTTTAAAATCCTATAATGTGTACTGTGTCATTTGTGGTAAAACAAGATGATAACAAACCTCAAGTTTATATCTCCTTGGACCGATTTTGTCTTATCAGTAAAACAAAAAATGTGAAGTATAGAATTGCTGCATGGGCAAAGACCCGACTGAGGAAAGGGATCTCTCAACAGAGCTCAGTGGAAACACCGTGTTTCAGAGAATAATGAAGATCCTGGACCCCCAGTGCCTCAGTTGTTCAGAATAATTAGGGGTTCACTTACTAAGGGTCAGATCATCTTGTTGACCTCTAAACTTTCTGATCTTTAGGAAACTCCTCAAAACAGGCAAAAATCAAACAAGAAGGTACTATATGCCTTTTGAAGTGAGTTTTCAGGAAATCAAAAAGATGTGATTTATCTGAAGTTAATTAAAACATTCTAAAGATTTTGGTTTTAAAGCCTTTCAAAAAAGCAACTGTTGCCTCAGCTGAGTGAAAAGTGATATTTCTTGCATCTTACAGAGAATAAATGCAGTTTATAAGTGACTAAAGTAAAAAAAAAATACTGTTGCTAGTTATAAAATAACACTTTTTTTAGGGGAAACATTTTTACATTTTTATATTTGGTTTTCATTGTGGAAAACGTGTGAATTTGAAATTTCTTGGAAAAACAGAAATGTGGGGGGACACAATCAGAGTCAGGGGGATGATTTGGATTGAAAATACTGCTAGAATATTACAATATTACTTATTAGATAGATTTGAAACAGCAGGCACATATGAAATGTATAGTTAATAAAATGTGTCATGTAATGAAAATTCATTAGGATTGTGAAGTGGGAACGAATGTGTGAGTCAAAAGACTCAATACAACATTTGTCTTGCAAATACAGTCAGCAAGGTGTTTTGAATCCATCCAAAGACCTACTGTTCTTTTTTACCAATAGTTGAATATCTCAGCATTGTAGTGTTTGAAACACTTTCACAGCATGTCTGTAAACAAAGAGACATAAAATAACAACATGACTGTTATGTTAATGCTACAAATGAAGAAATAAAATTATACACTTGTTAATGAATAGTATGTGTTCACTTGATTTAGATAGGGTTGTAAAAAAAAACATCACAAAGGATTTACGAGGAAATAGAATCCAATATTGATACTGTTGTGCTGCATTTGAGCAATAACGTATGATGGTTATGTGACTTTAGTTCACTTGTAGCATGAGACACTAAAGATTTTAACCTGAAAGAAAATTATACCATTGCATGCTTATATTTTTTCTTGTTTTACAGAACAAACCTTCTGACTTTCACTGGGCACTCCTGATACTGCTATGAAACCACTCTTTAAAATGTAGCATGAAAGCTTCCTTCTTTCAAAAAAAAATTACCATTGTAAGAATCACTGTAACAATGTTCTTACATTCTTCTGCTAATAAAATACAATATTAAACTAGCATCTTCAGAGAAATTTGTAATTTCTTTACTACTCTGAGGAAGTATATCTCAAAAAGGAGTTGTGCCAGAAACGTCATTAAATCCCCTTAACCTTCCTTTTGATTTTATATAGAGGGCACTAAGATTTCAAAGAAGCTCATGCATCCAGTCTCTGTGAAATCATAATACTTGTTAAGTACTTGAATTCCTCAAAGTATTTAAGCTTTACGCTGCAGTGATAGGCTGTAGTGTGCATTTGTTACACAGGCAGCAGTGCTCTTACAAATTCATTTTGCAACAGTACTAGGAATACTTGATCGCTTTGGTATTCTGAAGTAAAACTCATCTCTAGAGCAGTTTTCATGTAAGTTTCATTTTACCTACATGAAAACCCACAGGTATTTTTCTGAATCCTTTAGGAAAGGCTCTATTGACCTACATGGAAAATAATTTGCAAGAAAACACTGAGAGCATAAAATTTAGAGCTCTCATAAAACACTATGCATGGGACAAGTGAGGCCATATTACATAGAAAACCGGACTCTGTCCATAGAGTTATCAGTTAGGTTAGTGGTTAATATGTAATCTTCAATCTACAAACCCTGAAAAATGAACTCTCTGCACTCCGTATCACCTAGAAAAATGTGTAGGTATAGTCACTTTCCATGATGTCTTAACTTTATCATGATTTTATTAAAAATCATTCTAAAAAGGTACTTTAATAGGTTTTTTTATGACAAAAATGCTACTAAAATACTAGTACTAAAATACTTTTAAAGCTAAAAAGCTACTTTAATAGTTCTCTCACCACATGCAGTTTTATTTTAGCATTTTTTACCTAGATAGAACATTGAAACTATTTTATATTTTCCTAAATTATATGATCTAAAACTGTAACAGATAAATATATGAACATCTAAAAGTTGTTTTTTTCTTAGCTCATTCAAGGATCTAATATACCATCTTATATAAGATATTTACCATTAAAAAAAAGAAATAAATCTAGGAAAGTGTCACTAACTTAAAAATTTGGTGGGTTTTTTGGTTGTTAATAACTTTTTTTAAAAGTTAAGCTACATTATACCAGCCACACCTCTATGCCAAGCCTGATTTAAATGCTGAGATTTTTTTACTGGATTCTCTTCTCCTCAGAAACCATGGGTTTCTGAGGTACACATAGTGCAGAGTTATACAGATAAGTCTATAGGTATTTATTTGTTCCTGTTGCACCCTGGAACTAGAAGTGCCACAGAAACACTATTTGTACTAGGTACCAATGAAATTGGCTACACTGTTGAGTATCCTTCAGTATCATCCATACCCAGAGGAATCTGTTACTCACATAGAAATGAGACATATACTCCAAGCTTCAGGGATACATTGTGTTCCCTAAGATTCCTAAATAAAGATATTCTTCCCAAATTAAGACCCTATTCCCTAAATAAAGACCCAAGAAATCCTGCCTAAAAAACCATGGAAGTGAATGAACTTTTATTGAACCTCAAAGTTTTGGCTTATCTCTTGGGCAATGGCTGGGGTGGTTCTTATTTATATCCCTATTTAAAACAAGCAGATTAATTCTTGGGTTTGCTTTCAAATTTAGTCACACATGGAATGTCTTAATTGTTTGTTAAAGGAACAGCAGGTTGTGGTCAGGGTCAAAAGCCCTTGTGCTCAACAGATTTTAACTTTGCATAGTACTAAGTCTTGAGTCTATGATAAGCAAGTAAAGCAAACCTAGAGGAAGATCATCTTGCTGTATGTGAGGGAAAAGCTGAGTGTGCAGGTATGCAAGGGCAGGGGAAAGGGAGGAGGGGACCTGAGTTCATGGGACTGGACATTTTTCACCACATTGGACAACACAGTATGTACTGGTAAAAGGGCCTTTTGTTTATGCATGTCAGAAAGTAGAGGATTCTGCAAAATTAGTAGCAAAACCAATGTGAGTAACTCAACCTGCTTTGTAAGCACCAGCTGGACCACAGACTTGCTAAAGGTTCTCCAGTGGTGACATTCCAGAATGCCCTGCTTTCCTGGACCAAGTGAGGTCCTCCCTGAGTCACTGGAGAAGGACCTTCAAGTATTTTCCTCTAACAGAGTGTAATATATCATGAGATTTTTGGTCGCGTATGGTGAAGACATCCTTCAGATGTACACGGGGAAAGCTGAGGGCCTGGTGGAGTTTCAGAACCATGAGGTACTGCAGGAGACCTGTCTGTGGTCCACCAGTTGGACTACCGCAGTCACGAAGGCCATGGGCCTGTTGGGTGGTTTCTAAGGCAGATCCCCAGGGAGCTGGGGGATGAAGGCTCTCATCATCATTTTCTCGCTGTCTTTCAAACCTGATCTTGCCCATTCAGGGAGATATTATGAGGGGGATTTGAGTGATTGGATGGCAATAGGGAAGGCACGGATAAAATTTTTTTTATGTGACCTGTGAAGTGTCAGTCTCAGGTATAGTGCACCCTGATCACTGAACTTCTCTCTCCACTGGTGAATAAATTCTCCCAAAAAGGAGAAGTTAGCAGGAGTGATTAAGGGGGGCTTAACCTCCCCCAGATGTGGCGGGCTGGAGGAAATGGATGTCTCAGCAGGCAAACTGCCCGTTCCAGTCCAGCAGTTGGCAGCCCCCAGGGGAAAAAAAAAAGGGATTATTTTACCTCAGTCAATGGTGGTTTCAGCTCTGTGTTCCTCTGCAAGGAGTAAAAGGAGGGCTCTCCTGTGTTTTGGAGCAAGGGACTAGTTCTGTTTGGTTTCCCTTGGAGTAGACTGATTGCCAACTTTTCCACTCTCTGGAACAAGGAGGGATGGCTTAATTCATTTTCAGCACCCTCCAGGAAATGAGGCTGTTAGTTTTATTATTCTGAAGCTAGAAGGCCAGTTCACCTGTTTTTAGTAGTTATATGGGCATGAATATGAAATTTACTGTGCTTTTCCCAAAGGGTTGAACCTTGGAGCAAGTCTGTTATTCTCACTAATTACCCAGTGCCCTAGTGTGTCTTTGGCTGGAACCTGCCAGCTTGAATCATGACGTGCCAGCATGAGCAAAGACCTTATGTAGGCAGCAACCTTCAGCTATCTCTGGTAAAAGAGAAATCCTAAGAGCTGTATAGGAAAATGTCTATTTCCATGTGCCTGCAGTTGTATCTGGACGCTATCGAGCGCAGCGCTGGTATCGGTTAAGGGCAGTGAGTGCACAAGTGATTAAGAAGGCTGGTTTACAGCAACATGCCAGTCTCCTATAAGACAAAAAGAAAATCCAGGTAGCATTACTCAAGAGAAAGGTACATTTCTTTCTCTGATCTCTTTAGTGCTTACAAGATTTAGATAACGAGCTTATCATGAAGCAAATGGAGATATTTTGCAAGTTATACTTGGTGTGGTAACAACTATTACCCTTTATACCTTTGTAAATACCCTGCAGTTCGCAAGAGTAAGGGCATAAATAAAGTGAGCAAGCACAGCCTAACTCCAAATACCTCTTGGCTTTTCACATACTTCTCTAATGAAATGATGAGGATGAATTTTTGTGAGGTTGTAATAAAACCCAATTATTGAAATAAATATCTGAACAAAGTAGTCATACAGACAGATTAAATTACCATCATATTTTTAATTACTGAAGTAAGTTTTGGGGGGAGGGAATGAGTAATATGAAAAGATTTAATGAGTGAATTCAGAGCGGGGTTATTTACAGCACTAACATCAACAACATAACATCTACCATAATTAGGGATCAAAAAAAAATCCCTACTACAAACTAACATCTAATTAGAGATCAAAGGAAGTTTACCAGGCAAGCAAGACCCTTCTTGCAGAAGAAAATGTGGTCTCCCAGTCTTTAATTCTTTCTTTTCTCTCCTTTAAGGTTGCTTTTTTTTTTTTTTTTTTCCCACATACTTTTATTTCCTCTAGAATATTTAACCATAGATAATTAAATAATTTTTGTAAGGTATCAAATAACCTGCATCAGTAGCCTGTTGGTTCTACAGAAGCTAGAAATCAGAAAAGGCTGCTGAATATTGACTTCACAGTACCACTACATATGAGAGGAATGGGGCAAGAGGAAACAAGAATTGTGACTTGTTATTTAGTGCATAAAGTGTCCTTCTGACCGGCGTAATTTCAGCAATGCTTTGGAATAGTGGATCTCTAAAGTTATAGGGCAGAGGCCTTGTTCTACCTTGGCCTTGTCCTGTGACATTTGATGACTCTAAGGTATGTAAAGGGTTTAGAATAGGGCTCCTGCCACAAGGTAAGAATTAATTAGATTAATTAGATTCGATGAATTAGAGGAAAGCTCATAAGGATTAATTTTTTTCCTAGAATTTTCTTTCACCCAAATGTGTCATACTTATTTCTGCAATTTCTCTGACTTGCTCTGTATTTCCTGGCCACACTCAGGAACCTATTCCAGTAAGTGAAAAGAATGTCTCCTTCCTCTAAACTGAAGGCAAAGGGAGAACATCTACTAAAAGTGTTCAGAAGAGGAACTTATGTTCACAAAATTTTGTCTCAAATTCTCTTTCCCTTTCATAAGAATAGAAAAATCTAAAAGAAATTAAACAAATTTGCAAATATTTCATAAAATTTTCCAAGTGCAGAAAAATGTTAAACTTGTTCTAATATGTATTGGACTTGGTAATTTCTGTTCCTTTGAAATTCCTGCATGCTCCTCCAGGAAAGGGAAATAACAAAATACATAAAATGCATTTATTTTCAGTAATATTGTTGTAACTTGAGAAACTTAAAATTAAATTCCAAATGAGACTGTTTACCCAGTAAATCACACAGGGATTCTCTACCAGTTCCACGCTATATTAGAATATGTGTCTTTAAAAGTTTTTGTAGTAGGATTTAAAATTAGTTATTAAAAGCTTTTACCATCAATGAATCACATTCTGGAACAGGGGAAAAACATGCCCTTGTGTTTTCCATCTTTCTGTGGGCTCCAAAGGGCTCTGCCCTTGGTTGCCTTCCCTCCTTCTGCAGAGGGCACCTCCTCTCCAGGGAAGCTCGTCTGTAAACACAAGCTCCACTGCTTGCACTGATGACTCAAATCCACCCGTATGATCCCTTCTGTCCAAGTCCAAAGCTCAGCCTCCTTCTCTCTGAATGTCTCGCCATCGGCTCAAGATCAGTATGGCTCACAAGAGCTCTTAATCTCTCTTCTAAGCTCTCTTTGCTGCTGCTCTGTGTAAATTTTGATACATAACACTTCAAAGCTATGACCCTCCTCACACTTCATACAGCTAAAATTACCAATCCAGCTTTCATCCTCTTGCCACAAGATGCTTCTCCCTGTTTTTGACAGAGAATGTCTCCTGCTCTTTCCTCTGTGCCCACAGCTGTAAGCGGGTTTCCTCTCTCCTCCCATCTTCCCACCATCTCCCCTGTCATCTAGCACAACATAATTCTCCTCTGTGCAGACTGCAGCCCTGCTGCCATCTCTGACAACCCAGGGCACCAGCTGTCATTGCACATTTGTAAACCTTTCACCCCAGTAACATCTTCTTCCTACACTGTCCTGCCAGCCTGCAAAAAACAGTTTGTTGGCAGGCTGTGCTACATGCACAATGACCAGTATCATCAGTATCGTTATTTTCCTTCATGTCCCTAAATGTAGATACCTGCTGTTTTCTGTCTTTTATTTTGATCAACATTAAATCATAAATGCATCAAGCATCTCTACCAATTGGGCATGTGAGGAAAAAGGGCACAGTGGAGCCCTGCTCCACATCTGTATTGCACAGGTGCCCTGGTACTAGAAATACAGGGATTTTAATTTGGCCACACAAATGTTGGGAATGTGTTACTCAGTTACAGGACCGGGTTCAACTTATACTCCTTTAGAAGGGAGGGTGAAGTTATCCCTGAATGTTAAAATAAATAAATAAATAAATGATTCTTTACTAGTATAACTATTTAATGTCTACCAAAATTCAATGCCTTTCTTAAAAAGCACTTCTATAAATGATTTTTTTCTTTCTTTCTTCTCATTTTTGTCTCTGTTGTGGAATTGTAGTGGCAATATTTTAAATGAATTGTTATACTGGGTGGCTAGAGCACTGCTGTGTGTGATAACCTCGCACATTGCCCAATGTAGCTTGAATTTCAGATGCAGTGGTCACTGAATTTCGTACAGTTTTCTTTCTTTCTTTTTCCTTTGTTTTGAGAGGTTCTTCACAAAGCATGTGCAAGACTCAGTTGGAATCACATTTCTAGTGCTCTGACTCTCAGATTTTTTTCTTCTGCAGGGATCTATGGTTTCTATAGCATTATAACCCAAACCAAATGTTTTTTGAGGTACAACAGAAAGCTCTGTTTTTAAGGTATTTGAACACATGTATTTGAAATGTATTAAACATTGGTAAATGATGACTGCAGAAGAAGATATTTCTAGATGTGGAGTCTTCTGAAAGGAGCTAAAATTGTTTTCCTTTACAAGAAAAATATATCAGTTTCCCTATATTTAGTGTATTTCAAATTCTGTCAACAAGTCGTAAGCTTTTAACAGGAAGCTGCCTTCTGTTTTGCTCGCTGACAAGATTAGGGGTGACATTCCTACCCTCTTGAAATCAGTGATAAAACTTCCTTTGACTTCAACTGGGAGAAGATTTCATCCAAAGCAAGAAAATTATTATCTTTACATTTTTCAGAACTGAAAAGAATAAAAAGCCTCCTTCCAGTTCACACATCTCCATTTTCAGATACTGCCATGTAAGAATTATTTATACTGTCATCCCTTTCAATATAAAGGTTATCTTAGTTGGTTTTAATGCCTGAAGAAAGGAATTAGTTTATAAAGTATTTTTGCATCATATAACAAGAAGAAATAGTTCATAAAGGCAAAAATAAAAAAAAAAAAAGCAAACACATAAAAAATAAGAACTTCTCTTTCCATTTTAGTAATATGGATTTCCTATCTTTGCACACAAATGAACGACTATCATTTCATTAGACAGAAAATTATGCTTAAATAGATAGATCTTTTTGCAGATTGGTGGGAGAAGATGAAGAGTTGAAGGAAAGATCAGTGAAATAGGTGGGGAAAAAAAGCATATCGAAAATCTTCTACTGACTGTGTTGGGCTTTATTTCACGGCTTTCTCCCCTGTTAAATACTGTGTAGCAAGGAAAGTTCAAACCCTTCTAACTTTTCTGCAAGAGCCTTCTTAAAAAGAACAGCAGAAGAGATGAGCCATGGACTCCCAGCTGAGTTGTATAAGATTAGAATACATTTCCAGAAATGCTGAAGTAAGTATAATGTAGGTGTCAGGAATACACAGTGATCTGGTGCAAAGTAGACAGTACCTCACCTTGCAAACACTGGAGGACTCCCTGATAACTTATTAAAAGACCCAAACACAACAAATTCAGTGAAAGCTGACACAAGAGCCCTGATTTTCTCGTGTGATCTCTGGTGTTTGGCAAATCCTTCTTGTAATGGCCTATTGTTATCAGTTAAAATTTGAAGAATAAAAATAAAGCATCAATTAAAAAAAAAAAAATAAAATGGTCATCAGCCTCTTCTAGGATTAGAATTTTGTTTATTCTTCATTTCACGAAGAAGGTCACTGCAAAAGGAAAAGGTAAGCCTCAAATACCTTAACTTTCATCTGTCTGAAAATAATTCCTTGAAAAAAAGTTATTTTTAGTTGAGTGTAGTTATACTATGATCTGCTTGTTGCTACTCATACACCAGTTTAGATATGTTTCTCATACCATAATCACAGTTTAGATTGCCTCCCTGATTAAACACTTTGAAATACTACTTTGTAATTGTTATTCTACACTATCTCCCCATGTGGACATTCCCACATCGCTTAATTGACTTCTAAGCACCCAGAGTGTAAGCATACCAATGCACAACCCCAGGGCAAGCTGGAGTAATAGTCTACAGCATGACACTGACTTCAGCGCACCCATCCTGTCCCATGGTGCGCAGAGCACTTTACCACAATGAAATACTACTTTGCTTGATTGTACTTTCAAATATTCACAGAATTACAGAATGTTTAGGGGTGAAGGGACCTCCAAAGATCATCGAGCACAACCTCCCTGCCAGAGCAGGACAAAACTAGAGCAGATCACACAGAAATGCATCCAGATAGGTCTTGAAAGTCGACAAAGAAAGAGAATCCACAACCTCTCTGGGGAGTCTATTTGACCAGACATACATCATGGAGAAGTTTCGGTATCTGGGATAATAAAATAATATTTTTTATCATAAACTGTTTTATAATTAATCTCAAAAAAATAAGCCAGCCTTCAGTTAACCATAAACAATACACAATTTTCAGGATTAATAACAATTTTCATGATTAATATATACAGTAGGTGAACATAATTTAGGTATCAAAGATTCACTGGAAATAAACAGGACTTAGACTCTTGAGTCCATGCTTCCAAAATAGAATTCCAGCAGGGCAGACACTTTCAGAGTCACATTCCTCTGAAACTCATTATTTGTACACCTGAGCACACACTCACAATACTGAAAGACTGAGGTTCTGCTGACACCTGTTGATAAATATCTGAACAGCAAAACTTCTGTCCTACAATTAGATAAAGGAAAAATACATGGAAGAGAACAGGAGTAAAGGTACAGACCTGCTTTCTTTCTACAAGAAAGAAATTTCCTGTCACTGCTAAGTCAGAGTGGTGGAGTGAGGCTGGGGAGAGGATGGAAAGGAAAGGTAAAACTCAAATTTGCTGCTGGATTTTTTTTGTCAGATCTTCCCTGACAAGGATGATGAAGTCATTTCCTACTGAGTCAATACACTACTTTCTGTGAGTCATTGTGGAGATGCTGACTAAGCTGAAAGAGATTTGCTAATGACTGGATGAGCAGCAGAAGTATAATTAATATCAGCAGAGACCAGTATCTGTTTTTCAAATGATCAGATTCATGCTAACGTGGGAGTGCGATAAAATGACAAGGACTACTGAGAGATTTTCAAACCTCTTTTTTTTTCTTTTTTTTTCTTTTTTTTTTTTAATATAAGAAAAG